>APFE031744910.1:300067-325838 GCA_000404065.3 Pinus taeda
TTTTGAGGGTAAATTCTAGTGAAATCAAGACTTCCTATTTGAGCTTAAGAGGAGAGATCACATACCTTTTTGGCTTCATTAGGGAGTGAGTGAAGCTTGTCAAAATAGAGGAGACTTCTTGTTGGACCCTGGGAGGAGCTTGTACAACGTCAAGGCAAAGGTTGTAGGTTCTTCTCCTTTTGAATTAATACAATCAAGCTCATTTTTCTCAACAAGTATCTCATGTTATTTGTTTCATGGACTCCTTGACTTTCATGTTAAATATGTTTTATAATATTGGATATTCAGGTGCTATTTAATCGTTTGCCTTGTTTGTGCTTGCAGGTTTGCGACAAAGGAACTTACTTGGATCAAAGGAGCGAAGGCATCTCCAAACTTGCGTTGGACATGAGGTAGGCCTTAAACACATTTGTTTGCCATTATTTATAAAGCGCATTTAGAGAAAGATAGCATCTGGTTGGTTTGTTTGTCATTAGGTGTTCATTAGATTCTAGGAAGGTCTACCTTGTCCGCAAGATCGACTCATTCCGCGTGACACCCTTTGGAATTGGTGGCAACCTCCTGCAAAGCACCAAGTCATCAAATCCTTCTCTCCCCCCCCCTTGACATCAGTGGCAAGGGTAATCTCATGTAAGGTAGTGCAAAGCATGCCAATGTTTGCCTGAAAAAACCACTGATGAAAACCACCAACAAAACCTTCATCTTATCAAAACGTAACAACAATATTGTATTGATAAATCCAATTCAACAACTAGCACAATCAAAATCTTGCAACAGCTACTCAACCCAACATAGCATCAATGAGAAACAAAAAGTGCATCATCCAAAAGCATTAGACAATTAATAAAAACTCTATTGTTCATCCTATAGTGTCTTCAACAACAACATAACATGCAGATAAGCTAGTGAGCACACCTTGTAATCAATAAACACTATATCACCATGCAACCATACACCAATAGTACAAACTTTAGCTCTTTGTCCAACAAGTTACCAAGCAAGATTCTTTAGCACCACATATACTCAAATAATAATAAAATGAAGAAATACAATAAAATTATCCATAACTCATTCATTTTGACATATGGTCTTCTTTTATTGAACCAATCAGTATTGAAACCCTAGGTGGATATCAACAAACAATATCATCTTTGAGTGGAAAAAGAATGTGTTAGAAGAGTAGTAAGAGAGGACCTGGATCTATACAACATCAACAACAATATATAATCCTACAATAAGACAATATCAGATAATACAAGCAAGACATGACAAAATCCTTTGGTTGTGTCTTTTCATTTTTCTTCCAACAAGAGAACATAATGCCAACAATGAATAGTTGAAAGCTCCCCCTTGACATGTGTGATCTCTTCATAATCACCACACCTTGACATCATTCATAAATCTTCTATAAAAATCTTCAACAGATGCAAAATTAATAGCATACATCTTACAACATGTAATCAACATCAAAATGATAGGCATCATAAACTTTAGTAATGCAATATTTTGACACCAACGGATCACAAAGCCTAGGTGCATCCATAATTTAACCACTAAAGACCACAATGATCTAGCAATGCATGCTGTCATAAGATATAGCAATAACTATATCAAATAAACAAGAGAAAATCCAACTCACATCAAATCATAATCGTGAGCATGCACATGGGGTCATATCCATGGCTTCCATCATTAGGGTTTCAATAAAACAACTTCTCAAAGCTCCAAGACTAGGAATGAATAATCAAAGTTGGACCACACGATCAATATACAAACCTTCTTACTTATCCATCTTCCTATTGATTATTTGCACTTGATCTTGCATTGTAGGCTCAAATCATTGATCTACTATACTATTGTCATTATCTCCCCATGATATTATGCCAATATTCTTCTTGTGAATATGTCAAGTAGTGATGGATTGTAGCTACAAATTTCTTTCTTTATTCAGAATATGAAGAAGACATTGTTTTCAATCTCTCATTTCTTCTAGGAATTTTCTTCAGTACATATAACTTATCTGCAGTTATGATTCCTTTAGCTATTATCTTTCTAGTGTCTTATTCTATAATTTTTCATCATCTTGAAGTGAATATAAATACATGTCCTTTGTCATTCATTTGACCACACTAAGTATGGTGTGCTCTAGTCCTTCAACTAGTAAGACATCAACAACTTTTGTATTTTTGGCATCAAGGTTGGCTCTTTCTTTCCCAATCACTTTTGTTTATGTATTGTTTCCAATAATAATGTCACTTCCTTTAGTTTTATTGAAAGAGATAAATCTTCTCCTATCTCCAAACATGTGATGAGAATTTCCACTATCTATGTACCAATGGTCATCTTCTTCAAACACACATAGTGCAACATCACACTTCACCTGCTTCTTTTAATTTCTCTTAATATGATGACTTTTGATGGAGGCATATTCTTTAGGTCTTTCGATAAATGAATTCTTCTTCAGTTTCTTGTCTTGGATAGGCTCTACCTATTTCTAAAATGTCTAAAAGAATTCATTGACTTTCTCCTACACTCTTTTCCACATGTCCAAATTTATTGCATGTATAGCGCCTTATGTCACTAGAGAAGGGGGGAAATAATCATAGGACTTTTGCCTAATGTTTCTTTCATTTCCATATGATCTCAAATCTATAGCCTTATGACCAAATAAATTGCACATAAAAAAATAGCCTTGAAAGAAACTTGTGTACCTGGGAAACAATGATCTTCTTGTGGAGAGACTATTTGCTTGAGATCTGAAAAAATTGTTTCTGCAATCAATTATAATGTGTCCAAAGTTGTGAGAGATAAAACACTCAATCTCATCGATCAAGGGAGGGAATTATTTTTTGTTCTTTCTTTAAATATCTTCATTTCCACCATACTAATTCCTCAGAGCACATTATTTTCTTTGAAAAGTCACTTTCCTTGGTTGTTTATTTTGTTGCTTACTTGATTCTTCATCAGGGTTTCCATAATTTTCTTTGTTTTCTCTAAGACTATCTACACACACATGTGAGTTGAATTTTTCCTTTGTTGCTTCATGAAAACCAAGGCTTGATTTAATGGAGGGAGACCTTTGATTGCTAATAATATTGCCCAACATCTTGGTACTATCTTGAAATCTGGATTGCTTGTCCTTTTTTGCTAATTTACTTCTAAATGGGATTACCTATATTTCTAATTTCTCATAGTCCTCCTCTTTTTCTTTTTGTTGATTGCTTATTGCTTCTTCAAATTTTCTTTCATATTCCAACTGGGTTTTTAACTATATAATTTCCTTTTAATCTCATTTTCTTGTTCTTAAAACACCTAAAGTAGCTCCTTATTTTGTGTATTTGAATTTTCTAGATCAATCTTTAGAGATATGATCTCGACTTGAAGTCCTTCACAACGTATTTTCCTTTTGTTAAGTTGTTCAGTCACTGCCTCATTGGTTCTTTTAACTTCTTTGAGTTATGTCTATAGAACTTTTGATTCATCTACATCGTGATCCCCATTTTCATATACCCATGACTTTTCTTTGAGACTGCCAATCCTTTTCAATGCAGAAACAATTTTTCTTCTAAAATTAAATTCATTATCTAACCTCTCTTCTTCTAAATATGTAACACCATCAAATACGAAAGAAACTAATTCATGACTACACTAATCTTCAAATTGAAAACTATTTTCTTCTTCAAATATAAATGTTTCGTCATTACTATGCTCTTGATCCTCATAATAGAAAGAAGCAAGATTACTTATCTTTTTGCATAGTAGCTTACTTGGCGATTGAACTTATTCTTTAATGCTTTCACTTATATATCCTTCATGGATGGCATGCAGGTTATCCCATACATCCTTTGCAAATTAATAGTGCATGAATTTCTGAATTTCTAAATTAGGTATGGTACAGTAAACTACATTTATTGCCTGATCATTCTTCTATAGTTTTTTTACATGATGGAGGATTTTTAGAATAGCCATTACATACTAAATTCCAAATATTAGATCCAAGAGATATTAACTTAGACTTAATCTCATCTTTCCATACTTGATATTTTACATCATTGAGTAGAAGCATACCTTGATTATTCATAGTTCATGACATGACTTGTTCTGCTACTGATTGTCTTTGATTGACAACTGCTGATACTACCGCTACATTTGATACATTGCTTGTACTATCACAATTATCTTGAATCTACTTCTTCCTTTGAGTTGTATTCTTCTTGTGCTTCCTTGCGATAATCCCTTAGATCTCCTTCCAACTATTAAACTAATTCCTGAAGAACATGGCTTTGTTCCAATTGCTAGAAATACTGAAAGGGGGGCTGAATCAATATTTCTTACTTAATCATTTTTTACCCATATGTTACTCTTCTTTACAAACCAATAGAAAAATATGCATAAACATAATGAAAAACTATATACATGAACATTATCAATTATGAACCATGAACAATAAACATCAATAAGCCCACATGGACACCAGATATTAGGTCGAAATCCAACTGGGAAAATCCACTACTATTTTTGTCTTTGTCTTCTTATTATTATTATTAAAAAAAAATTTACATCTTACATAGGGAGAGGCTTCTACTAGTGCGTAGGTCCCTACGCATTGGAGGCCACCACCTCCACTAATTTCTCCAACTACTTCTAGAAGGAATCCACTACATCTTAATCAAATTTTCTAGCCACCATCAAAAGGAAGTTGTCACTCCCTTATTGAAGGCTCAAACCCTCATATTCTCGTGTACCTCATTCCAAAATATTTCATACTATATCCACACGTAACAAATTCAAATTATGTATGCCACATTTCAAATTTTTCAGATTGGACCCATTGTCATTGTAAGCTCATCAACATCTCAACCGACTAAAAACTATTTGTAACACAAATATGAAAAATCCTCTAATCATGATAATTAGTTGTCCCAAACCCTAGCAAAAAGCATTACAACCCTGCTACACAAGAAACTCTGCTTCTACAAGATCACTTTGCCACAACAATCGACTCAATACATCTTTATCAAAAATTCAACTAGCAGTATACATAAAAAAATATCTCTTAGAAACAACACAAAATCAAACCCTAGTAGCAATGTTTCAACGATAACCAATCATTTTTCCCTCAACATACTCAACCATACACTCTCTCATTCTCAACATAAACTACACAATACTATATATGACATAATACATCTATGTCTTTGCAATACGAGTCGCTACTACAAACCCTATTAGCACATAACATTGAATAAACCCTAATTCATAACCAAATACCTTTGCAACACATCAAGTACTTCTCCCCTCACACATACATAAACATATCAACATCACTCTGGCTATAATTATCTCATTAATAAAGTCTGACTCTTTTAATCAACACTCAACTAACAATATTATACCTTTTCTCATTTACATACAAACAAAGATGCTCAAACATTAGCAGCTTAACATACAGACTCACAACAATAAAAAATCCTCCGAATTCATGACAACATCATACATAATCACTACCAATGTTATCAGAACCGAACCATTGATTGAACCAAAGAACCTTGTGGACTGGGAACCGGTCAGAACCAGACCAAAATGGGTAAAAAATCGGGACCAAAAAAATAGTTGACCAAAAAAAAAAATTATTGAAATTTCAAATAAAACATATATATACATGTGCATCCATATGAATCTAAACCATTTGTAAAAAATAAGCAAAATTTCTCATTTATATAGCATTTAAGGGTGCACATAACCAAAATATCATTGAGTGCAATCCATCCCTGAACCAAAAATACATCAACAAATAGTCTCTATATGGCCTCTATCATCTAAAAATGTTCATGCTATAACAAATACCTACATATGATCAAAACCATTGCATATGCTGGGATCTTTATCATCAATATAACCCTTTCAACATTAAAATAAGATAGAAAAAATGTAGCATGTCAAGTCAAGATTTTGTTTAATGATGGGTACATTTTTAGTAGAGTCGATAGAGGAGTTTGACAACCAATGGCACTAACATCAAAGTACATAGAGGGATTTGTGCTCTTTATTAAATACTAGTTCCTTTTCCTCATACATGACAAAAGCCAATGGAAATGTAGTAATCCCTACAATCTTGAAATCCAAAAAAAAAATTAAATTTGCTGGATATTAAGTTAAATATAATATTCTACTTTCTTAAGAATCATGAGTCATTTCATGGTAATCCTAAAAATTTAAGTAGAAGGATGAAAATGAAAAATTAAGCAGAATATCACTTTTACTTTAAAATTTTAATATTACCATGAATTACATAGAAATAATAGGATCATAGGCTTGAATATTAGGTTTCCCTAGGGGAGAATTAGAAGTGGGTTAAAAAGTAAAAAATTAAAATATGCAAAATTTTACGTTGACCTGAGAAGGTACAAATTGCATGGAATCAGTCCTGAATTGGTCAGTTCATTGGAATAGGTTGATTCAGTACCGAACTAGCCTATTCCAGTTCGAAGGCCCGGTTTGGACTGGTTTTGGGCAAAAAACAGTCAGACTGGTTGGTTCTAATAACATTTATCACTATATATCTCAGCTCATATATCAGTACTATGAATTCATCAATACATAAATCTCCAAATCACAACTACATTACTACTCATGGCAGATCCAAGTATTAAATTTTGACCAAAACAACACATATAAGCATATGCTATCACTAGATCTCTACAACAAACAAGCTCAAGTTTATAGAAACCATAACCAGTAAATTTTATTAAACCATAAACCTTAGTAGCAATAGATTCTTTGACAAAACATCAACAACACAAACCAATCTCAATATTGTTCATACAATCTCTACCATCTCAACAACATAAACTTTCTTTGTATAGAAAATCTAGAAGCATACTCGACAAGCCTCTCTTTTCACTTCAATCAATAAATCTGCTCTCAAGACTAACAGTACCAAACTCATAACAACACATTATACTACTACAAACTCTAGTAGCATGAACATCGTAACAACAACTTCATATTCATCAAAATAACTTATCCATACTAATGACTAATATGAACCTTTCATCAACACTATTATTAGATCATAAATATAAAAGTATAGAAATATCCATGCTGTGATCTTCGCGACCACATCGTTAGTGTACATACACTCTTTACAAACCCTAGATCAACATCTTCTCACAAAAACATACTTAAACCTCTCTTAACTCAACAACTCATCCCAATACACACTAGTCAACACCTTAACAAGCATTCTCTCTCATTTACAATACATCAATCCTTTGTAACATTAATCATC
This sequence comes from Pinus taeda, assembly GCA_000404065.3. Lineage (NCBI taxonomy): Eukaryota > Viridiplantae > Streptophyta > Pinopsida > Pinales > Pinaceae > Pinus > Pinus taeda. The sequence goes on from APFE031744910.1 coordinate 307,359, forward strand.
TCTCATATTCAACGATATTTTGACCAACAACAATATGACCAATACATACATATTACAAGGCTATGAACATTAATGTGTAGGGGCTACAAGAATATAAATGATATGAAAACAAAACTCTTGTTAAAGCCTTTGTAACACATATATTCTATTATAATTAGCCACAATTAGTCCTTGCAAAACCCATGAGCTTATCTTGATTGTCGATTCATCGAATATTCAACAATGAGACAAACATGGGCAGGATCAAATAATTGACTGCACCCATGTTCGTCTAATTGCCAAATATTCTGCGAATTAGTAATCGAGATAAGGATTCCCTTGTAAAACACCAACAACATCAATCAATTAAACTTTGGCTTATTCCAACTCCAATTGAGAGAGCTTTCACTCTTTCTTTATGTCATCAACTATAAGTGAATATTTCTTGTCTATGCACATAGCAGATACCTCAAACTTTGTTCACCAATTTCTCATCGAACCATACTCCTAATGATCTTCTACAACAATGCATATATCAATTAGCCAATGATTTGCAAGCTTAATTGCATTGTCATAACAACCTTTCTTTGGGCTCAACATTCACTAGTTGAAAATAATTAATATTATATTGTATTAATGGAGAAATGGTTACATGGTTGTAATGTAACTCGTTAAGTTAGGATTAGTTCCTAGATTGTAGGAGTTTGTTCTCACCTCCCTATTATTTTGAGATGTATTTATTGTCTCATATTTGATTAATTGAATATGAGAGTGTATGCTCTAGTTTGTGTAGCCTCCAAGTGCAGCTTGCTCACCTGTGAGCTATTGGTTAATTTAATTCACTTCTTTTCTTTCCAGTTTTTCTAACATGGTATTGAAGCTCAGATTTGGTGATCTTGATTTACCCACAGAGCCTCATTGGCTACATTAGAGCCCTAGTGGCTACAAAGCCTTCATGGCTACAGTGCCCCAGTGGCAATAAAGGAGCCTCAGTGCTCACATTTTCGGAGTCTAGGTGGTCAGGAGTGACATACCTTACTCACAGGAGAAATTTATTTTCTAACAGGTCTCAACATAACTCCAGCTGAGTACAAAGCGGTCATCGCATTTTTTTGCCCGACAAAAACGATGATCATCGTGGATATGAAGGTAAAACTTGTGATGATTTCACCTTTAGAGTGATTTTCTTCATCACCCCTAGAAATCGTGCTTTTTCAAGAAGAAAGGATGATGTCATGTTTTTTTATGTTTCTAAGCTTAAGATTTTGCCAATTTGGTGGTGGATCTGAGTTGCAGACACAACGATCGTGGTAGATTGGTGGTAGATCGACCAAATCGGAGGCAGATTGGGCAGATTGGTTGTAGATCAAACAGATTTGTGATCAATTCAAAGGTTTTGATATGTTTTGAGAGTTTTTTTTTTTTATTGTAGCTTGTAATTGTTCACTTAGTTAGAATCGACTGAAGATCCTGGGCTTTGGAATCTGATTAATCAAAAATGAACTATTTCATAGAATTTTATCTTAATGAGAATAACAAACTCAATGGGACCAATTATAACAATTGGAAATTCAAGCTACAGATGTTGCTTGAGGGATCAAGTGCATGGTCGATCGTCAGTGGTGATGAGCAGCAGCCAACCATTTCAGCAGGTGGTACGGTAGCACTAGTATAGGATTGAGATAAATGGGAGAATAAGGCAAAATTCTTATTGAAGATGTTTGTTAAAGACAACATTATCCCATATACTAGAGACTGTAAATCGTCCAGTGAGATATGGACTACACTTAAGAACCTTTCCCAAACATAGAACACAAATCGCATCACATATGACAGGTAATAGACATTGGTTCGAGAATTTTGAAGAAACTACTTGTGGAGCTAACATATATCTAGGTGATGACAGAGGTTATCATATCAAGGGGTATAGTGATATTCCGGTGATGTTGCCTAATGGTAATTGTTAGCACTTGAAATTTCACCTCAGGCTGAGATAGGTAAACCTCAAGGCTACATCAAACCATTTAGCCTCGTAGCTAACCCTATGGGGCAGGAGAAGGCTCTCTCCGGTCTATCTCGTAAAATCTCCAATAGATGAGAAGACCAATAAGGTAACACTGATATTAGGCTAGTAAACTGATCAGAAAGATTGATTTTGGGGTTTTTGGGTTTTTGGTGGCAAATTGAGGAGAGGGCAATTTTGGGTGCGGGGTTGGGACACAGTTTCTGTAGGAGGTTCCTTGGGGCGAGGTAGGAGACAGTGTTGATGCCATTAACTGAAGTGGATGGTCAGGAATGAAAGAAAGAGAGCTAAAGAGAGCAAACAATAACTTTGAATTCTCTTTAGACAGTAGAAAACATTGAAATTAAACAAACTTAAAAGCAGAGCATGGCAAGCATGAATTCTTACTTTAACACTTCATTTGTTTAATGTGCAGAAGTAAAGAAAGGAAATGAATCACATAAAAAAACCTACAAGAACATTGAGAAAAAAACCATCAACACATGAGTCCACAAGAATCCCAAAGAGGACTGCAAAAACCTGGTCTTCCTTAGCCAAAAGTTGCAGAGATACAGTGAAATAATACAATGATAACTTCTCCCTCAAGAGTGCAACCATGAAAATGAGAAAGAAAGTACATAATATAGATGATCTAACCTCTTTCCCTGCCTCCATGGGTCGATTTCACTATCCTAGGAGCTGTTTCAACCACTTCTAAACTAAGCACTACAAACTAGGCAGTCAAAACAACTTGCCTCTATAAACTTGGAAACCAATTCATTCATTTAATTTTTACCCTTTTCATGAATGAATCTTCTAGAAGAGTTACATAAGGGTAAAAGTGTCTAAAAAATACCATAATTACATCAAAGAGAATCATCATTCACCTCAAAAAGTCAAACTGAGTCAAATCTGCGTTTTTTGGGTTGTACAGTGCATTTCTGGACAATTCTACCTGACGGGTCGTGCCCCCTTGCCTGACGGGTCACGCCCCTTTGGAGCCATGTTTGGGGCACTTGAAGGTGGCAAAATTGAGCAAACGTGGGGTTGTTGGAAAGGTCTGTGAGTCTAATTTCCAACCCAATTGGAATTTTTGAATTTGGAGTTCATTTGCCCTGTCAAAAATCAATTCTCCCAAGACAAATTTCTGCAGTTCAAAAAAGTGGCAGAAAGTCAAATTTAGCATGTTTTTTGACTTTCTGGAGGCCCAAAACTTCACAAAATCTCAAGTCCATCCATGAGCATATGAAAATTTTCATGAAAAATCTAGAAATGCTGAGTTTTTGTCAAATGGAGTTGCCATGATGAAGGGTCGCGCGGGGGGTGAGACCCGTTAATGAGCAAAAACCTGTAAATTGCCAAAAAATGCCAAAATTACCCAAAATGCTCAAAATTTCTTGGGATTTGTGCTGTGGATAGGATATTTAGTGCCATGCTCAGTCAAAGAGGATTTGGCCGAAATTTGGAGTGGATCGGGCCTTTTTCTTCGTTTTTGTGCTTTGGCCAACCTCCTTGGATCTAGCGATTGTAATTTTGACATTTCTCTAAAACCATGACACTTGTGAAAAAAGTGAAGGAGGTTTTTCTTCTTTGGCATGTTATGGATGAAAACCTCTCTCAGTTTCCAAAAATTCATCTTTGATTTCTCTGGAACATTATTTGAGTGTGACTTGTCCCGATGTGTGAAATAAGGAATTTTGTCGAAATGGAGCGAAATGAAGGGGATAGGGGGCTTCTAAATTCTTGGGGAAATTTTTGGGAGTAGGGAGAGATGTTAGGAAGTAGGGGAAAGTGGAATATCAGAGATTGAGTGAGGGGAAGGGGTCCAAAAGGGAAAAACATGGGCCAAACCTAGAAAATTGCCAGGTTGTAGCTAGAAACTAGGGTTTGTGCGAAAATGAGGAATTTGGGGAATCTCAGTGATGGGAAGCACTTGATAATGTACTTTAAGGATAGGGGAAGATGTATGAACATCAGGAAACAAGTTTTTGCCGATGATTTGACCATCCAAGAGAAATTAGCTTTCAAAACCCTAGGAGAGGGAAATGACCTTGCCTAGGTGCAACTGAAGCATGAACAAGGTGTAACATGACCCAATGGAATCTAATATGATGATGAAAACCCTCTTAATGATGATACACTCAGCTGAATGATGACATGGACCGATATTTGGACAACTTTAGAAGGAGTTAAAGCAAACCCTAGACCTAATGCCTAATGACCAAATTTTGCTTGAAGATTCACTGAAATGACAAAATTTGACCTTGACACTTCAAAATCACTTTGTAAGAGCATATTTGATCACCGGAGGAAGGCTGGAAAGACTGAAACTAACATTGGCTCCAATGGGGATGGTAGCTCCTTGGAGGTGCCAAGAACCTCAGACCTCGTGGAGAGCAGACCAGTGCCTTCAACCATTGGGCGATGGAGTCAAAAATTCAAGCTGAAATGCATGACTGAAAAACGATGACTTGACAACACAAATTGACTCTCACTCAACTAAAAACTGACTCGATACTTAAACACAATCGACCAACTGAAAATGATGCTCAAAGGGGAGCTTATTCATCACAACCTATTCTAACAGTTTCATTCATCACCTGATCAAGTGAAATGAAACAACCAATGCAACCAAGTAAGTATTCCATCTGCTGTTTGAAATCTCCGCAAGTTCTCACTTATGACCAACAAGAGAGAACTACTGAAAGGCAACTCCCATGACAACTTAGAAACAGATCCATTGAAAGATATGAAGTCTCTGTCCGCCTCCAAAAACACTGCATAAGGATCATGAAATTCAAGCACACTAGAACTTAGCTCATCCAATGGATTACTTCTCGTTTCCTCATACCATGAATGTAAATTTTGAACTGAGCCTTGTGACGAGACCTCTGTTGAAAATGAGAAAGAAACCGGCTGCCGAATCAAATTCATATCAGCACATGTTTCAAGCTCACATGTAGTCAATGGAGAAAGACTTTGACTGCAAACCTCATCCAAAACATCGGCTATTGGATCATGAAAAACTTGAAAAGACTGCTGCAATCCCATTTCTATTGGTTCCATTTTGATTACATGATTGTCTACATGCTGCTCATTCTTCACTGAATATGGACTATGCAAATTTCCCTTCAAAAACTGAAATGATTCGAAATAGAAAGTTAGGGAACCTTCTTGTATCATTTGATCAAATATGTCAACTTCCATGCCTTCATTTGCAACCTGACAATCAAATGCATTCGGGGGCTGCAAATCTGGATATGAAAAATCTTGAACAAGGTTTTCATTGCCCTCAAGATGGTCTAAATCAAGACTTGTTGACAGCTGATTTCTGATTGCATGGAAGTTGTCTGTAATGAACTGACATGAATCAAAACAAAAAGGTAAAGATCCTTCACTTCAAAATTTGCTGCACTTTCCTCATCAATGTCACAGCTGATATGTGATGGCTGAACATTGTTTTCAAACTGCTGAAAATGAACTTCTTCCTCCCACAAACTAGCTGCTGATTCGTCTTGCAAGATTAGCTTCTTTTTGGAGAACATAATCATCATCATACTGATCAAAATGAGGCAAATCATCATCAAACATTACACATCATATCAACAGCTCTCTCTTCTTCACAATGATCTATAAAACAATCACTATGACAACTGGGATAAGAAACAAAATGTTTTGGATCAGCAACTTGCTCTTCTTCAATCAGCGAGCCATGAACATCATAATCATTCCTTGCGTTGATCTTGTCCATCATCTTTTCTACTACACTTACCAAAATGTCAAGCTTCATCTCTAGAGATGTCGATTCGGCCAGATCTATGTTCTTCATCTCTTCTTCCTTCATCCTTGCCCTTCGGATCAGCAGATGAGCCTCTACATTTACTGCACTGTTTTGCATCTCGTGAAGTGTTGCAATATCCCTTTCCCACAGCTGAAACTCCATCTCCGGATCAAAGGCACCCGGATAGTGCAAGAGAGCTAACCTAGGAGTAGGCCTTATATCAACTAGGATTGAATAATAAACTTGGTTAAATCTGGCTGAAAACTGTTGTACTGTCTCCCCTGGTAGTCTTTTAAGATGGTTATACTCTTCAACAATCAAGAAAAGGTTTTGTCCGATCATCCACCTGTCGAGAAAAACTTTGACGAACTGCTGGAAATCTGAGATGCTTGCATCAGGCAGGGTTTTGAACCAACTCTTCACTTTGGCTTGCAAAGAAAGAGCAAAAAGTCTTATACTAACATATTCATCATCAACTTCAAAAAGGTCAAGAAAATTCTCAACATTCTGCACATGTTGCTCAGTGTTGACATTCTTACTTTCACCATCGAACCTCGGCGAGTATAGATCATAATTTTTGGGGAAAGCATGAAGAACATAAGGTAAAACAAGAGGTTTATACTGATCTAGAATTTTACGAGGTGTAGGGGTATGTACAGCAGGTATAGAATTAGTCTTGGTCTTTTGAGGTTCATCAATCTGAAGATGGTCATCACAAAATTCGGAAAAAGGACCCTGATCAAGCTTAAAGGCATGAGAATCTTTGGTATTCACAATCTTCAAAGGGAAAGAATTATCTGCAGGTCGAGGATCTCTTCTCAAGCATAGTAGACTTTGCAAAGCCTTCTTGACATTCTTGGGAAAAGAGAAGAAATAATTTATGACAAAGAACAAAATGTCTTGGATGAAATTCCAACTTGAGTACCTGATCTTGCCATATTGTCCTTAAATGTTTCTACTGGTCGGGATCATCCTCCAGTGGAGTCTTTGGATTTGATCTCAAAAATGATTTAGAGTTGCCGGGTGAATGATTTCAACCTGTCAAGTGTCTGATCGTTGTCCACCATCAACCATCAGATCTGAACTTGATACATGTACTGGGGTAAAATGCCAATGAAGTGCTATGTTCACAAACTCACGGAGATTGACTGAAGGAACGTTTATCTACTTGAGCTGATGCAAAGCAAGAGCGCTTTTTGAAGGCTACCTGGCGTAACTTCAGGCTCTGTCTAAGACTTATGAAGCAAACACATCAATCCACAAACAAGTTTGTTCTCCCCAGTATGGTCGCCAAGTATGTTAGCACTTGAAATTTCACCTTAGGCTGAGACAGGTAAACCTCAAGGCTACATCAAACCATTTAGCCTCGTAGCTAGCCCTACGGGGCAGGTGAAGGCTCTCTCCGGTCTATCTCGTAAAATCTCCAATAGATGAGAAGACCAATAAGGTAACACTGATATTAGGCTAGTAAAATGATTAGAAAGATTGATTTTGGGGTTTTTCGGTTTTTGGTGGCAAATTGAGGAGAGGGCAATTTTGGGTGCGGGGATGGGACACAGTTTCTGCAGGGGGTTCCTTGGGGCGAGGTAGGAGATAGTGTTGATGCCTTTAACTGAAGTGGATGGTCAGGAATGAAAGAAAGAGAGCAAACAATAACTTTGAATTCTCTTTAGACAGTAGAAAACATTGAAATTAAACAAACTTAAAAGCAGAGCATGGCAAGCATGAATTCTTACTTTAACACTTCATTTGTTTAATGTGCAGAAGTAAAGAAAGGAAATGAATCACATAACAAAGCTTACAAGAACATTGAGAAACACACAATCAACACATGAGTCCACAAGAATCTCAAAGAGGACTGCAAAACCTTGGTCTTCCTTAGCCAAAAATTGCAGAGATACAGTGAAATAATACAATCATAGCTTCTCCCTCAAGAGTCCAACCATGAAAATGAGTATGAAAGTACATAATATAGATGATCTAACCTCTTTCCCTGCCTCTAGGGGTCAAGCTCACTATCCTAGGAGCTGTTTCAACCACTTCTAAACTTAGCACTACAAACTAGGCAATCAAAACAACTTGCCTCTATAAACTTGGAAACCAATTCATTCATTTAATTTTTACCCTTTTCATGAATGAATCTTCTAGAAGAGTTACATAAGGGTAAAAGTGTCTAAAAAGTACCATAATTCCATTAAAGAGAATCATCATTCACCTCAAAAGGTTAAACTGAGTCAAATCTGCGTTTTTTGGGCTGTACAGTGCATTTCTGGACAATTCTGCCTGACGGGTCGCGCCCCTTTGGAGCCATGTTTGGGGCACTTGCAGGTGGCCAAATTGAGAAAACGTGGGCTTGTTGGCAATTTCGGTGAGTCTACTTTCCAACCCAACTGGAATTTTTGAATTTGGAGTTCATTTGCCCTGTCAAAAATCAATTCTCCCAAGACAGCTTTTTGCAGTTCAAAAAAGTGGCAGAAAGTCAAATTTTGCATGTTTTTTGACTTTCTGGAGGCCCAAAACTTCACAAAATATCAAGTCCATCCATGAGCATATGTAACGTTGCATGAAAAATCTTGAAATGATGAGTTTTTGTCAAATGGAGTTGCCATGATGAAGGGTCGCGCAGGGGGTGAGACCCGTTAATGAGCAAAAACCTGTAAATTGCCAAAAAATGCCAAAATTACCCAAAATGCTCAAAATTTCTTGGGATTTGTGCTGTGGCTAGGCTATTTAGTGCCATGCTCAGTCAAAGAGGATTTGGCAAAAATTTGGAGTGGATCGGGCCTTTTTCTTCGTTTTTGTGCTTTGGCCAACCTCCTTGGATCTAGCGATTGTAATTTTGACATTTCTCTAAAACCATGACACCTGTGCAAAAAGTGAAGGAGGTTTTTCTTCTTTGGCATGTTATGGACAAAATCCTCTCTCAGTTTCCCAAAATGCTTCTTTTATTTCTCTGGAATGTTATTTGAGTGCGACTTGTCCCGATGTGTGAAATAAGGAATTTTGTCGAAATGGAGCGAAATGAAGGGGATAGGGGGCTTCTAAATTCTTGGGGAAATTTTTGGGAGTAGGGAGGGATGTTAGGAAGCATGAGAAAGTGGAATCTTAGAGATTTAGTGAGGGGAAGGGGTCCAAAAGGGCAAAACATAGGCCAAACCTAGAAAATTGCCAGGTTGTAGCTAGAAACTAGGGTTTGTGCGAAAATGAGGAATTTGGGGAATCGCAGTGATGGGAAGCACTTGATAAGGTACTTTAAGGATAGGGGAATATGTATGAACATCAGGAAACAAGTTTTTTTTCGATGATTTGACCATCCAAGAGAAATTAGCTTTCAAAACCCTAGGAGAGGGAAATGACCTTGCCTAGGTGCAACTGAAGCATGAACAAGGTGTAACATAACCCAATGGAATCCAATATGATGATGAAAACCATCTGAATAATGACATGGACCGATATTTGGATAACTTTAGAAGGAGTTAAAGAAAACCCTAGACCTAATGCCTAATGACCAAATTTTGCTTGAAGATTCACTGAAATGACAAAATTTGACCTTGACACTTCAAAATCACTTTGTAAGAGCATATTTGATCACCGGAGGAAGGCTGGAAAGACTGACACTAACAGTAATATCTGATATATTAAAAAAGTGATGTATGTACCTAGGATCAAGAAGAAAATGACCTATGTTTCAATGATGGCAGATCAGGACCAGCACATCGAATTCTTCAGATCATATTGTGTCATAAAGGATAGAAAGAAGGAACTAGTTGCATCAGGAGTCCGTGTGGGAGGCTTGTATAGGTTGAATGTCAAGATCATACCACACCAAGCTCTGGCTTCAACAGGACTGACAACTGAGAATCTTTGGCATCAAAGATTTGGTCATCTTAACCTGCAAGATCTCATATTGCTACAAAGAAAATGTATGGTTGATGGACTACCTTCTTTTTCGAATGTTCATTTAGATTGTGATGGATGTGCATTAGGGAAAATTCATAAGGAAGAGTTTCCTTTGAATGTTGATAGGAAGAAAAGAGATATTCTGGAGCTTGTGCATATAGATATATGCGGACCTATGTAGACTAGGTCGCTAGGTGTTGCATATTTTTTTCTTCTCTTTCCTGATGATTGCACTAGATTCTCTTGTGTATATTTTATTAGAAATAAGAGTTAGAAATTTCAATGCTTTAAAGAATTCAAGAATATCGTGGAGAAGAAGACAGGGAAATTCATTAATATTCTTTGCTCTAATCAATGGGGGGGAATACAAATTGGGAGAGTTCATGAAATTTTGCAGGAATCATGGGAGTATTCAATAGTTCACAGTACCTCACACTCTACAGTAGAATGGAGTTGCAGAATGCAAGAACAAAACCCTTGTGTAGTGCACATGGAGTATGCTTCAAGGTAAGGGTCTATATAATGGTTTTTGGGCTAAAGCCATTGACACTTGAAAACTAGGAGTCTAACTAAATGTCTTAATTTTAAAACTCCTTTTGAAGCACATTATGGGTATAAGCCTACAGTGAATCATTTAAAGGTTTTTGAGTCAAAAGAATTTTCCCATATTCCCAAGGATGATAGGAAGAAGTTAAATCCTAAGGCCACGAAATTCATCTTTATAGGATACTGCACTGATTTTAAAGCTTATAAATTGTTTAATCCTTTGAATCATAAAGTTTTTGTGAGTCGAGGTGTGCTATTTCATGCGAAAGGAAATAAGGAGAACAAACTTGAAGAGTGGCACATTCCATTGTTGATGGAAGAAAGAAGTGAGGACAATCAGTAGCAACAACAGAAACAGAAAGAGGTGGGTGATGTAATTAGTAAGTCGAGCCCACTAAGGTCTGAAGCAGACAGATTTAAGGTGAGTCCCTTACTGATAAGATTAGGTAGGCGGACTCAACTAATAGCCAGATTGAAAGGCTATGATTTAATGTCAAACATTTTAAATGTTATAGAACCGACAAATTATAAAGAAGCTAGTCAATCTCATGAGTGGAGGGCTACAATGAATGAAGAATTTGAATCTATAATCAGAAATAATTCTTGGAACTAGTTTAATTTCCTGAAGGAAAAATACTCATAGGTTACAAGTGGCTTTATAAACCTAAATTTAATGCAGATGGGAGTATAGAAAAGTTTAAAGCCAGGTTGGTAGCAAATGTTTATTCAAAGAACGAGGGAATTGACTATGAAGAAACCTTTTATCTTGTAGCCAAACTAAATACTATTAGAATGTTAATTGTTGTAGCTACAAAACATCAATGGAAGCTACACCAGTTAGATGTTAAGTCTGTATTTTTAAATGGTTAGTTAAAGGAAGAGGTTTATTTAATGCAGCCTGAAGGGTTTGTTAAATAAGGGCAGGAGCATTTAGTTTGTAGATTGAAAAAGGCCCTTTATGGTTTAAAATAGGCACCCAGGTCTTGGTATGAGAAGATTGATTCATTTTTCTTACAACAAGGTTTTCACAGGAGTAAGAATGACCCAAATCTATATACCATGTATCATGAATAGGGGTAGATAATTTTGAAAAAGGCCCTTTATGGTTTAAAATAGGCACCCAGGTCTTGGTATGAGAATATTGATTCATTTTTCTTATAACATGATTTTCACAGGAGTAAGAATGACCCAAATCTATATACCATGTATGATGAACAGGGGTAGATACTTTTGATTTCCTTGTATGTGGATGACGTGATTATAACAGATAATGCAGATGCATTAATCAAATAAATCAAGTCGTAGATGTCATAGTTTTTTGAGATGAAAGACCTCGAAAGTTTACATTACTGTCTAGGTCTGGAAGTGTGGAGATACTTTGAGCAGACTTTCCTTACTCAAGGGAAGTATGTTAGAGGACTACTCAAAAATTTTAGAATGGAACAATGTAAGATAACATCAGTACCATTGTAGCATAACCTAAAATTGTGCAGAGACAATGGCTCTAAGGAAGTGGATGCTACTTTGTATAGGCAACTAGTTCGTAGTTTGATATATATGACTACAACTAGACTGGACTTAGCATACTCTATTAGTGTGTTGAGCCAGTTTATGTCTAAACCTCTTGAAAGTCATTGGGTAGTGAAAAAAAGTGTACTAAGGTATCTTCATGGTACCTATGATTATGGTATTTTATACACTGATACATCTGATGTTACTTTAACAAGTTTTTTAGACTCTAATTGGGCAAGTAACTTGGATGATCGACGATCTATCATGGGTTATGCATTCAGTATTGGATCTGGTGTAATAGCATGGAGCAATAAAAAGAAGAGCATTGTGTCTTTATATTCAATTGAAGCCAAGTACCGAGAAGTATGTGCAACTACATGTGAATCTATCTGGTTGAGGAGGCTTCTCCATGATGCAAGAGAAGATCATAAAGAAGCTACTGTAATCAATGGTGACAACTGGAGTTCCACTAAGCCGACGAACTATCCAATGTTTCATAAGAACACAAAACACATAGATACTCAGTTTCACTTTGTGAGAGAAAAGATCAAGTCAAAAGAAATATTTATTGAATACTGTAAGCATGTGACAATATGGCCAATATTTTTACAAAGCCTCTTGGGAAAGTGAAGTTGGAATTGTTTAGGGGGATATTAGGACTTCAGAATAATTCTTTCCCCATTAAGGGGGAGAGTTGAAAATAGTTAATATTATATTGCATTAATGGAGCAATGGTTACATGGTTGTGACATAACTCCTTAAGTTAGGATTAGTTCCTAGGTTGTAGGAGTTTTCTCTCACCTCCCTATTCTTTTGAGATGTATTTATTGTCTCATCTTTGATTAATTGAATATGAGAGTGTATGCTCTAGTTTGTGCAGCCTTCAAGTGCAGCTTGCTCACTTGTGAGCTACTGGTTAATTTAATTCATTTATTTTCTTTCCAGTTTTTCTAACATCACCAACGTAGAAAATTTTAGGAGCTGATATTAACAAGTAGGCTAATTTGGCATGCTTTTTCCAAACAAAATATTCGTTAATTCGTATTTTTTCTAAAAATGATTGGACCAAGAATTTACATATAGGCTGTATAATTTTTTTATAACTTTGAATATTTTTAAAAAATATCTTAAAAAATCTTACAAATTGCATATTATGAATTAATGAAATTCACCAAATTTTCTAAACTTTATGATAAATTTGTCTCCTTAGAATTTTCCTTGTTCACTAATAAGTGTTTTGTCTCTCCATGTGCTTTTTCTCTCCATGCACATATGGACATCGAGTCTAACATTTTATCATGTGCAGGGATGCTATAACAATTACACCATGTGCAATTGCTCTTTAATCAACAGTTCTGAAATGTTGAGTGCACCTTTATAATGCACACTAGGAAATTCTCACTCAAGGCTCTCAGACAATGAACCTCTATCTATGGCATATATGCACCATTCATTGCACTAACTGCCAGCACTCTTAGAGCTGAACCAATGAACCTCTGTTTATAGTATATACATATTTCACACCATTCATCGCACTCGCTTCCAACACTTTCAGATCTAAACCAATATACCTGTGTCTATGGTATATATGCACCATTCATCGCACTTACTACCATTACTTTTCATTTGGTCCCTAATCACATTCTAGAGATAATCGCATTGATCAATCATTTGTAATTCATACAATATCACTGGACAAACTCACTTCCGCATACAGCCTTAGTTGATAATAATTAGGTCGTTCACTTTGTCTCTTCCACGCATTGGCATTGGTATTAGTTGATCTATAACGCTTTATATTTAGAGCCTATTAACTAGATCTTTTTGGCCATCCATCCTCCATTTAATTTGATGGTATTCACGCTTTATTCATAGAGCCTTAGAGGATTAACTAGATCCCTTTGGATCAATAATTACCATGGGAAAAGTCCTCCACTTCATTCAATGGTATTCAATCATAACCAACATGGAATATATTGTTTTGACCATTAATTATGATGTCCATGGACCATATTAGTTAATGGGTTAATTTATTTAAACCAAATCATTCCATGAAAGGATTTTGTAACTATGGTGGCCCCAAAGCAATGTGTGAGCCTTGGACCATAACCAAAATATGTTCGATGCCATAATTAATTAGACAATGCATTCTTTAACCACTTCAATGATCACCCATCTTACCAAACACTTGTAAATTGCTAGAAACTTTGTCAAACTCTGAAACTCTTCTACACTAGGCCAAACACCAATAATGAATAGGACCACAAGATAATATTAAGTTGACATCAATGACAACCAATCAATCAGCCATAATGCCAACAAACTTAATCCAAATAAATTTAGTATATTTAAGACAAACAATTAGATTGAGAGAAATAATAGATATTTAATACTAAATATGCCTTGAAATTTAAAAATTACAGTATTAATTAAATCATATCTATTCTTAATGTTTGTAGATATGAAACCAATAATCATGGGTGGTGACATTAGGTCAATACTTGTTATTCTTTTCTGGAGAATTTTCCTATGCTTTTTTGGGGAAGTTCTCATTTTATTATTGGATTGAATTACACGATGACGTTTGCAGATTGTGATTATGTTTTGATACACTAAACAAAAGAAGATATTAACATTTATCAAGGTCGCTCCTTATTTATTTAGTATTAGAGACATGAAGAAACTCAGTGTATGTGAATCATTAAATCTCAAATGCTTCCTTTTTGTACATTATTGAGCCCATTGAATGGTTTATACCATGCAAGGTTATGTTTTTAAGGGAACATATGATGAGCTTGTGATCCAGATTAATACAGGAATGTAACAGAATATAGATACAAACATCATAAAGAGATGCAGAAGAAATATAACTTCATTTCATTAATATCAAGGAACTGAAATATGCTTACATATAGAATGGAAATAAACTAGATTGAGCAATGGTAACTTATCTCTAAGAGGAGATGTGGTGGCTACATGTCTCTGAACTATGTTACAATGAGGCTCAGGGCCTTTTTATTGTTAAACAACAAGGGAAAGCTATAAACAACCAAAACCCTATCCTAGGAGTTGGAACACCAAGAGCTTGTGGGCCTAGTTGGGATTAGTTTGGCATCCAATTTTCCGGGGTTGTAACTTGATCATATGATCTCTATTTGGTGCATATGCTAACTCATTGGAAATATCTCTCTGAGCTCTATATGATTTTCCACAAGCCATTTTCTATAGTTATTGGTCTGCTACGGAACTCAAAAAAATGTCCTTTAGGGGGTCAAAACAACTCTAGAAGTTCAAGACCTGAAAATTTGCTAAAAATAGTAAATTTTGCCATAATCAAGGAAACATATGAAATCGACAAGAGTTCTAGGTGGAATAGGTGGGTGGCCACCAATATCCATTTTGGATCAGCTTGTATAATATAGATTGGAATTTATATAGCCCAATCTTATGTGGGAATATAAAATTGGGGTTAAGAACGTCAAGAGAAAAGTAGCAAGATTAAATTATTTTTAATAGTGTAATAGTAATTGCGTCAAGAGGTATTGTCTAGCTAATATGGAAGATGTGTTGTTTAAAGTTATGTTATGTGTTGTTATTGAAACCATGAAGAGAAATCAAGAGAAGAAAGGAAATGAGGTTCCACAAAAGTTTCCAAAACTTGGGCTGTTGGGTCCCTATAATACTAGTGATTACCCCATTGCTATTGTAGTTGTACCCCTTATTAATATTGTTGTGCCCCTATTGTCCCCATATTGTTATTACTGTGCCTCATAGAATCCCTCTATTGCTATTTTTGTGTCTTTATATTATTATTGTTAGGTCGGCTGGGTTATATTGTGACTCCTTAGACTCCTATATACAGAAAAGAGGTTTTGTCATTTGAATCATCCAAGAATTGTTCATTTATGTAATGTAAAGGAGGTTTCCCCCTCAAAGAGGCTGAATTCTAAGGCATTGATATATCTTTTCTATCTTTTCTTGAGCTGGTTTCATAACATTTGGTATCAGAGCTTTGGATTCTAGGGTTTCACTACTCCAAATAGGTTATTGTGGAATTTTCGCTATAACTTTTTTTCTGCGATGTTTCAGAAGTGGAAAACAAAACCCATTTGAGAAGACATCACACTGAATCTTTGGTCTGAATTTCAGAGCTTTTTGCGCTATATTTGCAGAGATATGATCTGAGAAAGTTGGTCTTTGCAGACTTCTGAATTACATTCCAAACAGGTGACCTGGGGAAAATCATCATAACTTTTTCTCTGAGTATTGGATTGAAATTTCGTAAGAAGGTACAGAAAGATGATGGACTGTAGTTTCTTGTATATATTTTTCAAAGCCAAAGGTTGAAACAGTGACTCATGGCACGTCGTACAAGTTCCCTCTACTGAACTAGTCTATAATCAGGTCATTATGGGAGATTTCGCATAACTCTTCCTTGGAGAATCCAATTTGGATCAGACTGGTGGCATTGGAAAGAGGACACAGAGGGCTACCGCAGGTTGCAATTTCAGAAGTAGATGATCTGAAAGTACAGAGATACATCAAAGGCAATATCGAGCTCCTACAAAGTGAAAAAAAGGTGTGTAGATTCTTTTAAATTTTTGCTTAAGATTGGTTTGAAATTTATTTTGAAGGAATTCAAAGGGCTAGTAGAGCATTATTATCGGTAACTGATGCCCCGAGGAAAGAAAATTCAAACACCTAGTAAGGAACCTGAAAGTTCTAGCATGACTCATGAAGAAGAGGAAGAAATGTTATATGATATATCAAAATTACAAGAACAAGTGCAACAAGTGTCACTTGCACAAAAAGCAACAGAATCTAAGATGGATGGTTCAAGGAAAGATGTAGAAGCTAAGATGGATGGTTTAAAGAAAGGTGTAGAAGCTAATATGGATTGTTTAAAGAAATGCATAGAAGCTAATATGGATGGCATGGAAGCTAAGATGAATGGCATGGACGCTAAAATTGATGGCATGGATGATAAGATGGAAGAATTGAAGATAAATATGAATAAGTTGCTACAAGAAATGGTCACTAATGGTGAAAGGGTATTAAAGGAAACTCATGATGAGAACAAAATAAATGTTAATCATGATTCCATAGACTCTAATGTTGGATCAAACACCCACCATATTCCAAAAATCGATATGAGGAAGTTTGATGGCAAGGATCCCGCAACATGGATATTACAAATGGAGCAATTTTTCGATCTCAATAATGTGAAAAACACACAAAAGGTACGTATTGCAATTTTATATTTGGAACCAAATCAGTTTGTATGGTATCAATGGCTTCGCTCTTGTAAACAAATTATCACTTGGGCGACTTTTATGGAAGAATTGACAGCACATTATGAGGATACAAAAAGCAACACTTTTTTTAGCCAATCAATAAGTCTCAAACAAAGGGGTTCAATAATGGAGCACATTGAGGAGTTCCAAAAATTGAACATAAGGGTAAAAAATATTCCAGAGGAGCATAGGATTGATGTGTTCATAGGGTCTTTAAAGGATAATATCCAACATGATGTTCGCCTTTGGGAACCTGATGCATTAGAGAAGGCATTAAGGTTAGCAAGAAAAATGGAAAGCAAAATTATGGCACCAGGAAGCATACCACTCACAAATATAAAGACGGAAGTGTTGTTGCCCCTAGTCTTCCACAACCTATAAGGTTGACACCACAACAATTGGAATAAAAAAGAGCAAAAGGGCTTTGTTACAGTTGTGATAGCAAATACACTAAAGGTCACAAGTGTGCTGAGAAGAAATGATTCTACATAGATTGTGAAGAGGAAGAAGAAAATGATCAAGAAAGGTCAAAATAAGAAGATATACTCCAGGAACAAAGCCTAGATGAAGAAGAAATAAATCCGACCATATCTTGTAATGCATTGGCAGGAATTACCACTCCTCAAACTATCAAGATAGAAGGACAAATCAAGAAGAAAAAGGTAATAGTGGTGATTGATTCAGGAAGCACCCACAATTTTATTCATTGTAGGGTAGCAAAAGAATTGAATTGCTTCCTATATCTAGCACCAGAGTGTCAAGTGATGATTGTAAATGGAGGAACAATAAATCTCTGGAAAGTGCCATAATATCATGCTATCCATAGGAGAATATGTATTGACTAGCCCAATGCTTTCCATTCCAATGGGGGGTGTTGATGTTGTACTAGGAGTCCAATGGCTACAATCCCTAGGTAGAATAGCTTTTAATTTTCAAGAAATTTTCATCAAATTTTTTGCGGAAGGAAAGGAAGTAGAATTAAGGGGTATTGCAGGGAAACCAGGAAAGATAATCAGCTCTAAGGGTATGACAAAGCTTCTAAAAAAGGAACAAAGAGGTGTAATTGCACAATTATGTTCAATAGATGTTTCCACATTAGAACCATCTATTTCTCAGATCTCCAAAAAGTCCTGGAAAATCATTCCAAGGTATTTGAGACTCCCAAAGGTCTCCCACCTACGCATGATCATGATCATGCTATTCATATAATTCCAGGAAGCGTTCCTCCAAACATCAGGACATACAGATATCCCTATGCCCAAAAGAGTGAAATTGAACGTAAGGTTGCAGAAATGCTAGAGGCTGGTATAATTCAACTGAGTCAAAGTTCTTTCTATACTCCAATAGTATTGGTGCACAAGAAGGAGGGATCATGGCGCATGTGTCTGGATTATAGGGAGCTCAACAAGCTCACTATTAAAGATAAGTTTCCCATTCCTGTCATTGATGAATTACTGGATGAATTG
>APFE031744910.1:326275-344023 GCA_000404065.3 Pinus taeda
ATGATAGCCTTAAATACTTTTTAGAAAAAATATTATCCTCTGAAGAGCAACAAAAGTGGGTCACAAAGATGTTGGGTAATGAGTTTGACATCATCTACAAAAAAGGGAAGCAAAATTTGGTGGCAGATGCACTCTCAAGAAAGGATGAGGATGTGGAAGCATTGATGTGCGCCATTTCTATTATCCAACTAGATTGGATAAACAAAGCAAGGGAGGAATGGAAGAATGACGAAGAAGTGGGGGCACTTATTCGAAAGTTACAACAAGATTCTAGTACGTCTGGTACATTTAGCTGGAAAAATGGTTTGTTATGGTACAAAGATCGCTTATACCTCTGTAGGAATTCCCAACTAAAACAAAAGATTCTTATGGAATTGCACACTTCTCCCTTAGGAGGGCACTCAGGATTTTTAAAAACTTACCACAGGGTTAAGAAGGAATTTTTTTGGGATGGCCTTCAATCATATATTCAAACGTTGTGGTGGAATGTTTGGTTTGCCAACAAAATAAAGTTGAAACAATTAAGACATCAGGTCTATTACAACCTTTATCCATTCCAAGCGAACGTTGGGAGGAGGTTTCAATGGATTTTATCACATGTTTACCCAAGTCTGAGGGAAAGAGTGTCATCATGGTGGTAGTTGATAGACTTACCAAGTATGCATACGTTTGTGCATTATCACATCCATTTAAAGCCAGTACAGTTTCTACTGCATTTATGGAAACAATTCAAAAACTACATGGAAACCCAAAGATTATTGTAAGTGATAGAGATCCCATTTTAACTGGAAACTTTTTGACATAATTATTTTCTTGTCTTGGTACTCAGTTAGCTCAAGCTCATCTTATCGTCCTCAATCTGATGGGCAAACTGAGATTGTAAACAAATGTTTGGAAGGATATATTCGTTGCTTTGTATTTGATAAATGGACACAATGGGTCAAATGATTGCCTCTGGCTGAATGGTGGTATAAAACTTCCTTCCATACAGCAACAAAAATGACCCCATTTATGGCACTTTATGGGTATCAACCAACATCCATCACATCATATTTAAGAGAAAATTCTAAGGTTCAGGCAGTGGAACATCACATCGAACATAACAACAAGTCCTCAAACTCTTAAAGGATAACCTCGTGTTGGCACAAATAGAATGAAACAATAGGCAGATCAACATCGCAGTGAAAGAAGTTTTGTTGTAGGTGATTGGGTATTTCTACGGTTACAACCATATAAGCAAATGTCCCTCAAGCAAGCTAAGAAGGATAATAAATTATCACCAAAGTATTATGGTCCGTACGAGGTGTTGCAAAAGATTGGTACTATGCATACAAATTGGAGCTTCCTGCAGCTTCTCGATTGCACCCAGTTTTCCATGTTTCATGTTTAAAGAAGGTTATAGGCGACAAGCTCCCAGTTCAAACAATATTGCCAGAACTTGACGAGGAAGGAAAAATTATATTGGAACCGGAAGCAGTCACATAAACAAGAACTTGACAGCTACGAAATCGTTCAATTTCTTGAGTATCTTATCAGTGGAAAAGAACTTATCCACTAAAGATCACATGGGAGGAATGAGAATTTTTGCAGAAGTAATCCAGAACTACTCAAGCATTGAAGACAACACTTTTTTGAAGGAGAGGGCCATGTTGGGGGGTCTCTAATAATACTAGTGATTACCCCATTACTATTTTAGTTGTACCCCTTATTAATATTGTTGTGCCCCTATTGTCCCCATATTGTTATTACTGTGCCCCATAGAATCCCTCTATTGTTATTTTTGTGGCTTTATATTATTATTGTTAGGTCCACTAGGTTATATTGTGACTGCTTATACTCCTATATATAGAAAGGAGGTTTTGGCATTTGAATCATCCAAGAATTGTTCCTTTATGTAATGTAAAGGAGGTTTCCCCCTCGAAGAGGCTGAATTCTAAGGCATTGATCTATCTTTTCTTGAGCTGGTTTCATAACATGGGCTCAATCTATTAACAATTATGTTAATAGGGAAGGAGAAGCAATGATTCGGGTTGGAAAGATGCAAGATAGAGAAATAAAGGAAAGGTAAGATAGAGTAGAAAACATAATTATTAAAGGGGTGAAAGACTATGGGAAAAACGAATGTACTCTTGACCTTGCAAGGGACTTCTTAAGAGACAAGTTGCTTTGGCAAGGAAAACTTTGTCAAGCATGGAGAGTGGGTAAGATTAGCGGTGAGAGAGACGGGACCATAAAAGTCATTATCCCTATATTTCATGATAAATATATCATTCTAAACAAGAAGTAGCTCTTGATGGGTTCTCTCTTTTTTCTAGAAGAATATTTAACTATAAGACAACTAGAGGAAAGGAGGGAGTAAATGTCAAAGGTTAGGGTAGCAAGGACGAGGGAAAGAGACCATGGATTTATAAAGGTAAAGTTGTGATAGTGAATTTTGGACCTCCTTCCAAAATATAGAAGCAATATGGTAATAAAAGAGAGGTAACAAACTCTTTAGCAGGAAACTAGGCAACAAGGTCAAAATGGGCAAGCAGGGACAAAGACTCAACTGTGAGTCTTGCATGTCAAAACAATTAACAATCAATTCATATGCATGTTTCCTTAAGATTAGTTTGTTGGAATTAAATAGGTTACCCATGGAGATGAGGACCTAGGTTAGGGCCTTTTTTGGAAGATAGAGACATAAATTGTCTCATAGAAACACGTGAGCATGAAGGGTGCAAGACACCTTTGCTTGAAGCGTACTTGAAGATGGAAGTGTGGAACAAGGCAACAAGGAATGGAAAAGGACACGAGGGTATCATATTTG
Source organism: Pinus taeda (assembly GCA_000404065.3). Classification (NCBI taxonomy): domain Eukaryota; kingdom Viridiplantae; phylum Streptophyta; class Pinopsida; order Pinales; family Pinaceae; genus Pinus; species Pinus taeda. Next base: position 329,085 of record APFE031744910.1, read on the forward strand.
TGAGGGAAAAATAAGGTTGTTTCATTTAGTTAGAAAAAGAAGACTCAGATAAACAATTCATTTGTTTTAAAATATCAGAAAATGAAATTACATCATAATTGCATTATGTTATTTTGCACCATAAGTTTTAAAAACTTACAAAAGTAGAGGGTTCGACCAAAATATCCCTTTGCAACCTTAAACGAAGATATTTCAACATATTCTTAGCTAGATGAAGTCTTTATAGTGAGTTATTTCAATGTTAGGACTGAAAGTGAGCAAGCTAGCATTATTTGTTGTAAAGAAGACTGTGACCCTATCTGGCTTACATAAGAGAGTAATCATCAGTGGGAAAGAATTTCATAGGACAAGAGTTGTAATCTATTTGGTGAAAAATTGCTTACTCTGCATGGGGATTTCGATTTAATCATTTGTAATGGTTTGAATAGATGGGAAAAGTCTAGTAATTACACTCACACTACTTACAATGGAGAAAGTGTAGTAGATTATGTACTTTGCTCGCATGGATTGTGTGAGAAAATGGAGGAAGTTTTGAATGGAGATCAGCTTTGGGACTTAGAATCGAATCACAAGCCAATTTATTTAAGTTTCTCTTAGACTGGAACGAAGTAGTCAAGGTCAAAAATTCAGTGTGTTGAACAAAATATCCCAAAGGGAGGAATTCTTTTAACTCCAAAAAATTGCAATACCTTCAAAATAACACTAGAGAGGCTCTTCGAGAAGGAGAAAATTTCAATCCACAACCTTCATAGTCATGAATTAACACATTTAATTCAAATCACACTTACATAATGCAAAAGAGAAAAAATTAAGAATTCTAAAACAAATTGCTTTCTAGTTAATGCTTGGTTTGATGAGGAATGCAAAAAGGCAAGGAGAATGTGGAAAGAGCCAAACAAGGATAACATAAAGCTAAAATATTACAAGCATATATTAAGAAAGAAAAAATTTGATGTCATTGTTTGAAGGAGGGAAGAACTAATCTTCCTTCAGAAAAATAACCCCAAATTATTTTGGAAGGAGCGCCAACCAAGAAAGATGTAAACTAAAAATAGTATTACAGCTTCTAAATGGTTTGACTTTGCAAGGCAACTTTATGAGCAATATCCCAAGGTTGACCCTCCTCCCTTGGTCAAAATTGATATTGAACTCTTCACAGTGCAAGAGGTAGAGATGGGTATCAAGAAGTTGGGAGTTTGAAAATAAAAACACTTAGTTGAACTCCAAGTAGAGTATCTAAAGTGGGGCTTACAAATTCTTACACTTCACATTACAAAAATTTTCAACAACATCATACAATAGGGGTTCCCCATAGATTGGAAAACTAGTTTGGGAATACATGTTTTCAAGAGTTAATCCCTCCAATTATAGGACCATAATGATAAACGCCTTGTTTGAAAAGTTATTTGAAGCATGCTAGAAAATAAAATCAACAAGTGGATGGAAGAAAGAGATAAACATGATAAAAGGAAAGCAATTTTTAGACCTAAACATTCCACAACTGACAATGTTATAACTTTAAGGCACATCATTGAAAAAATTTGGCAGAAAAGGGAAGAAGCCTTTTGTTACTTTGTTTATTTCAAAAAAGCCTTTGACATGGTTCCTAGGGATAAGCTTTGACACCGAATGGAGGAACTTGGGATTCCTAGGTATTTGAGAGAAGTTATGCATAAGCTATATGAAGACGTGAAAGCCAAAATTAGAAGTTTCGCAGGAATTTTTGAAAGTTTTAGAAGTGATATCAGGGTCAAGCAAGGGGCACCCATTTGGGAAATTTTTTTATAAGGATTCTTTTGTATGCAAATGACCTTGTTCTAATTGCTAAATTTGCTCTTAGGTTGCAAGATCACTTACTTTCCCTTGAGCATTTTTGTAGAAGGGTGGGGATGTAAGTCAATATTTGATCTAAAATTGGAGGTAACTTCTCCTTCCTAAAAATTGATTGTCCTTTGATGCTTTGTAAGTAAAAATGGGTCATATGAAAAACCAAGTTTTATGGTCTCTTCAAGGATAATGAGTTAACCTTCATGTGAACTTTAAACAAGCAACATATCATCATGAAACTCATAAAGGAAATCAATAAGAGAGACAAAACAAAATTTGGTGACGGATTTCACCCCTCCTGGGCTACATCTCCGGGCCTACTAACACAGCTAGACCACTCCACGAATTTCAGTGATAAAAGAGTACATTAAATTTGTTGACAAGTGAGTGGTTAGTTTCCCCTTCAAGGAGGCATTCTCCTGCGAATAAATATCACTCTAGAAAACATGAAAACCTATAGCCGATCATGAAACAATCAACAAGAAAATTGCTCTCACATCAAGACCCTGTACTCCATCTAAAAATGAGAATACATGTACAACAATTCCATATTGAAGTACTAAAAGAGAGATTTCCTCAAAAATAGTTGATGAAAAAAGAAAAACATGAGGTGCACTATATATTTCACAGTTGTTGCAGATAACATGTGAAGATTGGAAAATCCCTACCAGGTCCCCTCCATGCTCAAAAGCCTTCATAAAATGCTTCAAACCATTAATTGTCCCTAGCACCCATAGACTCAAACCTATAAATAAATCCTTCTATAAGTGCTCCAATCAGTAAACATAGTCTTCCATTGGATTCAGAATTTCCAAAAACCCATATCTAGCCTCTTCTTGGGCCCAAAAAGACCCAAAACTCATCAAGTTATGGCTCTCCCATGTTTCTTCTATTATTCATCCTCTAAATTTGGTCATCCTGTAAAATGAGTGACAATTTTTCCCTTTAAACCACTCGAGGGTGAAAACATCGCCCACATCCACTACAAATTGTTTCTTAGTTTAAATGCCCAATAACCTTGTGAGCACAAAAATATGGCCACATGGAGCACCATAAGGCCAGGGGCTGGGCCAATAGTCTGTCCTTGTCATCCTTGATGTCTTTATCGTCGAGTTAGTGGTAGCATGCATTTGATGTGGCCAAAGGCAAGGCTAACCACCCACCCCCGCTGCCAGAGTCCTGGGTAGTGGTCACAAAGGGAGTTGAGAATTGAGGGCAAAGGCTAATTTCCCACACTTTCCAGCATAACTCATTTTTCTTAGTCACATGAGTGGCAAAGGAATCTGGGGTGAGGACCTAAAGCCCCACCCCCTCCTCCAAGTGCCCTTTCCACTTACCGATGGTCCTTTGGTGGTGAATACATTTAGGGGCTAGTCCCCATTTCATTTCAACTCCATCTGTCTCCGTGTCAGGTCCTGTGGGGGGTGTGTATGACCGAGGGTCGGGGCTCATCGCCTAGCCCATCCTTCCAATGCGCCTATGTATAAACTTTAAATGCATGTGCACTCACTATAGGTTAAGAACCAATGCATAGCAGAGATGGTAGAGTGTTGGGCTATGTTGTGGCAGGTTGGCAATTTGATTCCCACCTTGGACTTCCAGCCCTTAACAAATTTTTAGCCATTGTGAAGGTGCCACATGGAAGCCTCTGGTTGGCCCATGTGGCAACCTCCCATTGGACTGCCAAACAAAATTTTGACCAATCAAATTCTGATAACCTGCATCTGTACGTACTTGACAAGTGATGAGTTCTAGTTGGTCAATCGTACACCCAATAGACATGTTCATATCAACAGTACATACTACCCAGTCAACAGCCTACTTAGCACACCTGCAAATTTTTTAGTTATTGAGCCAAATGATCATAACAAAATAAATTTGTCATATGACATTGGATTGAGGCGATTCAAGTGTCCTTAGAATAAAAATGACAAACAATACAACTTGACATTAGTTTCGAAATATATTGGGCACTTTCATTTATGAGAAAAAATGTGATCTCTGGATCATACCTCCCCACTAAGAACTTTTGGACTCCAAAATATTATCTTCTCCTAGTAAATAAAATGAGGAAAAAGATAAAAAAAATTTCCAAATCTCAATCCTTAATGTTTTGTTTTAAATTAGTGCCTTCAAGCTCCAATCAAGGTACTCCACCTATGCTCCACGTGAAGTCCTTACCTTCCTGTCAAGAATCAAGCCATAATTCTTATAACCATGCAGGAACAAAAACATCGATGGATTATGAACATTCTCTCCAAACCATTTGTCATGGCTCAAACAACTTCATCTTAGAGTCCCTTTGTTGAAGACAAACTTGACTTTCCATCTTGGAAATCAGAAGCAACTAAATGCTTGTCATGCATTGATTCAAACTTTGCTTTATTGTCCTCAAATTGTGCTTATACACAAAAGTACTTTGGCATCCATAATTTAATGACACATTTCGATTTGTCCACAAAAACATAGCCATTTCTTGTAACATCTTTACAAAATATTTTATTCAGAACAAGCTTCATCTTGAAAAACTCGTATTGGTGAGTACATGACATAACTGTAGACATATTGGATGAAAAACATTGATCATCCCAAAAAGTCCTCAACCTCTTGGACTCATAAACACACCAACATAACATGACATGTCAATGAAAAACATACTTGTTGCAAATAGTGTTTATTCTTGTTTCACTTTACAAAATACCCAAAATAGGTAATTAACAACAAGTATTTACAATTTACAAAGCAACAAACTATAGAAACCAGTCTACCCAATCTTTGCCTCTACTAGGCTTATGGGTTATCTTTTTGCATCTATTTTGCTTTGAAGGTTGCCGTAGGAACTATGTTAGTATCTTCTTTGCCACATTTTGCTTTCCTTGCATTAGATTGCATGACGTGTTTATCCTTCTTGGAAAGAAGTTTTGGATGAAGTTTCCAACACCTTTCATTTTCATCCCATTCATGTTACAATGGGTAAAAAAGTACTTTCGCTTGTCCATTGAGAAGGAAGTCTTCAAACTTGCGGGAGGTTCTTCATGCTTGACGAGTCCACTCTTTTAACCATCACTTTGTGTTGCTCATAATCAAACCCACAATGGTGAGCTACATTACAAAATGTGCAAGGATACATTTCCCACAAATAATCAAAACTACCAACATTTAAAAAATTCCCATGACATTTATACGTGTTCCTGGGGTTGTAAATTTTATGATGAGGATTGGATGATGACATGAAAATTACTTCAAAACATTCATATATCTTGGGAGACAAATTACTATTATCACTACCATCTTGGTGTGACATATCATCTTCTAAAGATTTCTTTGCCTCAAATAGTTTAGAACAGTCTCCAAACTCTCTATGACCATAACCCAATCCTTGATATCTTAGTCTCTCCTTCACCTTGATAGGATTAGTGATACCTTGGCCATTGATTCTGAGGCCTCCTCCTTCATAACCCATCTAAGCTAGCAACTTCATACCAATGCCTTTAGTATGTTGTTCAAAGGATGAAAAATATTTGTTATTAACATAAACTGAAGTATTTGAAATAGAGATGTTGATTACCTCTTTCGATTTTCCACCCATATTTTTTTCTTCAGATGCTAATGATGAATTTGAAGATGACTCAAGAGACCCACTTTTACCAATAGGCCTATAATGAGAATCTTTGAGATGCTGACAAATTTTGTAAGAATCGTTCTCCACATAGGGTCCATAAATTGTGTTTGGACCATGATCCAGATCTGAGTGTGATGAAAGACCCTTCCAAGACCTTTTATTTTTGTGATGTGTTAAATTCCATTTTTAAATAAGAGGAACAAGACGTTCATCAACAACATAAAAAAATAAGTCGTTGATAACAAAGTTCGTCCAGGAGGGACTACGTCTCCAGGCCCCGATGTCAATATGGTGTAGGTTGCTGCATTAAATGTTGTCAATAGTGATGATGTACATAGAGGTGATGTCATTATCATACAAGGAAAATGCCTTCATGCAGGTGTGGCTCCAAGAGATGTTCCACTACAAGAACTCTCAGTCAAAAGACTCCTATCAGTATGACAAACTCATGCATGATGAGCATCCCGCCAATATGGCATAAAAGGGATCTCAATGCAAAAATGCATGACGACAACATGAGTATCCCATCAACATGACGAAAAAGGGATCTCAAATAAAACATTTTGAATCATGATAACAAATACATCACATAGATGATTCTGCATCACATCAAGCAGGAATCATGAGACAATTAAGAAACAGGATCCCACATCAAACATCAAACAGGGATTTGTGTATCACAATGCATAGCAAAATAAGTACATAAACATACTGCATGTACCTCACCACCAAGGGCCATCTGAAGAATCAGATGTCAAACTACTGAAGTTGTTTGTGCCATCGATCTCACAGCATCAATTGCATGAAAATGGTTGCTTGCACATGAATGCTGACACCTGCATTCCACTTAGAAAATTGGCTAAAGAATAGAATGAGAAAATGAAAAATCTAAATCCACCATCAGATTTGTGGCATCGAATAATGCAAAATCGACTGTCCAGTTTCTGAATTCTGAGAAGTTGAGAATTTGGGGCTCAAGGAATCTTTTAGATTCCCCTAGATTCCTCAAAGATTCTCCTCCATGGTGTGGACTAGAAATATACAACTCCAAAGATGAATCTAACCTCACCATTGTGATCCGTTTGGAAAACTGTGAAAAACAACTATAAACTTGACTATATTCCGACATGGAGAAAAATTACCTCCTTGGGAAAATTTCAAGGATCATGGTTCCGCTACTTGTTTCTACAGCAGTCATGGTTCCACTTGCATACTGAAAAATGGCAGAAAAATACAAAACTTTGATGGAGAAACAGATAGCACCATTGCATTTGTGGCATCGAGAAGTGCTAAAACCATATAAAATTTGTCAAAATCTGACAAAGTGAAAATTCGCCCTCCTGCAAAATTCTGCCTTGAACTACGTGCACTGCCTCCTCCTGTCTTGAAATCCATGCCTGCTCTTGGTTCCTCCATCTACCTGGGTACACTGAAAAACTACATTTACATAGAAAATGGGTGGTAGATTAAACAATAAGGCGGTTTGGCTGAGTTGGTTATGGATTTGATTAATAGGAAGGAGGTTGAGCGGTCAAACCCTACCTCATCCTTTTTTACACATTAATTTTTTTCAAGTAAATGTGGGTTGGGTTGGGCCCGCCTTGGGTGGCCCACCCCCATACTTTCCTCTGTTTTCTGTCGTGGTGGTTAGGTGTGTTTGGCGTAATAAATATTTTGTTTTAATGGTGGTGTTGTTTTATACAGGGTCGTCGTGTGAGTGGGGTCGGCCCTCCCGCCGACCGTGGGTTCAACTCCCACCAGCCTTACCTAATTTGAATGTATGGTGAATAGAGAGGCGTGGGTGGTGGGGGTGGTAGCCCACCACCTCCCTTTTATATTTTTTTTTTTAATTTTAAATAAATAGGCCCTTGCTAAGGACTATTTTTAATGAGGCCACAATTTCACCCGGAATCTGGCCAGAGTTGGTTAGATTTTGTCCATTGGAAAAGTGCAAATTGTGTCCTCATTAAAGCCTACCCAGTCATCAAAATGTCAACCCAAATTTGACTGCCTATATCTCCTTCATCCAGACTCAGATTGATGAACCGTCCACACTGCTACAATCAAGACGACGAGATCTACACTCTAGTCCTAGTTCGAGTATAATACAAACACTTTTATTTTTGAGCTTTCCTCAAGCCTCTTTGTCCTATGTGTGTCTCTAGAGCCACCTGGATCAATCCTCCCCACTAAGGATATTTTGGTCCTCCAAAAGCATGAAAAATAATCTGCAACTTCTATGTACCTTGTCTGCATCACAAGCGTCTTGAAGGGTCTCGCTTCCATCTCCTTCACCTTTGTTCTTCAGAGCCTTAAGCGATGAGCCGACACCTACAACCTCTGCAACTTGTAGTACAATGTTTTTCAAATTACATTTTTGTCTTAACTGACCAACTAATGACCCAAGCATACCACACTTGCCACGAGTTTATAACACATACTCGGTGGTCAAGTTTACAACAACATGGGCTCAATACCCAAGCTATGAAAATAAGGCCAACATATCATTGTTGCTTCAATAAGTGATGGAAAACTCATAATCACTACAACACATGATTTACAAAGATAAGGCCAAACACTATTTTCTTTGACAAGTGATGGAAAAATGACATCACTTTCATCGTTCATCATGCAACACAAAACAAAGGCCAAACATCATTGTTGCTGAACAAGTGATGGAAAACACATCATCACTTTTACATTTTAAAATGCAACAAACGATTTACAAAAGTACGACCATGAAATGCTAACATATCTAGAAACCATTTTTTACTTATCAAGGTTAATGGGTCGCCTCCTTGTGGCGATTTTTCTTGTCGAACAACTAGTTCACCTGGTTCATGCACCGATGCTTTGTTTTTAAGGCGTTGCTCTGGATGGAGCCTCCAACAAGTGGCTCTTTGATGGCCACTTCTGTCGCAATGACTACAATAGGTATTCTTCCTCTAGATCTGTTTAACATGTTCATTTACATACTGTTGAGGGGGTATTTCATGCCTCATCCTTTTGTGTGCAACCATTCTTTTCCAACACTTAGAAAATGTATGGTTATGTAATCCACAAAAGGTACATGTTTTCGATGTCTTGATTTATGTCCATCATTAAAAACATGATTATAATCAAAATGAACATTCAAATATCGAAAGTGGTTACATGTTCCCTTGCTATCTCTCATGTCATTATGGCAATGAGAACTTGCCTTAGCTCCTTCCTTGCAATGGAAACTACCATGGGATGATGGGGATGTTTTCCCATCATTCTCTTTCCTCGACCTTTTTGATGATGTCTTAGATGAATCTGACACCTTCGAGCATTCTCCTTTAGTGTATCTCGAGCCTGAAAATTAAAGTCTTTGCATAACCTCCAATGTTTGAGTTATGCCTTGGTTATTAACACCAAGTTTATCTTCCTTCTCGTGCTTCATCCTGGTAAGGAGCATCATGTTTGTCCATGTTATTAGGATCTCCAAATCTCCAATAGAAATCATACTATGTGATAATGAAACTAAAAGGAAATCAACATATTTTATCTCCTCTGTTGATTTGGAAAGAACTGATGATGGCTTCTCATCATCTATTGTTGGTGGTTCGTTAGTTGTCTCGGCGCATTCCCCAACTTATTTTATGACATACTCAACTCCTACCTAATGGGGTAATTCATCTACTTTGATGGGGTTGATAATTCCCTGGCCATTAACGCCCAATCCTTTTGCTTCATACCCCATTTTCTTCAATAGTTTGGAGCCAATTCCTATGTTATGATTTTCAAAAATAGCGAAATCATCATCAGGACACATACATGAATTCAAAGAATTATGTTTTACCTCACATGGGTCACGTTGCAGCTTTTCCAAGGCCTTGTACTTTGCTTGTAATTTTCGTAGAAAGCTATGTTTCTCCTATTTATCTTCATGTAGATGCATCATCAATATAGTGTTCTCTATTTGAAGATTATGTTTGTTGTGCTTCATTTCTTCTAGGGTCTCTTCCGTGGCTTGCAACTGAAGCTGCAATCACTCCTTTTCCTCTATCTCTTTCTGTAGAGTTTCATACATTATCTCTAACCTTTTGGAAATTTTGAGCATGGTCTCGTACATCGCTTTTTCATCCTCAGTCACTGCACATTCCATTGTTCACACTACAATTCACATCCATGCAAAGACCGCTCTGATACCACCGATGAACCTCATAAATGGGTAATTATATGGACTCATTTTACCTCCTAACCTAGTCAAATCAATGATTCTCTTAGCTTATTGTATGATTTTCTTATTATATTTATGCTTATAGAGTGAGTTGAGTTAGTTATTGTGCCATGTGGTCTAACATGTATTTAATGCATAATATTGATGGATTTCGAGGTCAAAGTCAAGGATCCAATGGACAAATGCCAGAAATAACTCAAAGTGGACAGAGGAGAGGATTTATAGGAGGGAATCCCCCTCATTTATTACTCCTCACTTCGAATTCCCCTTCATTCAGCTCGGAGTACAAGCAGCCGAATCATGCACTAGAAGGCAGCGGAGCAAGTGGAGGATGACTGATGATTATCTCAAGTTTTGGGAGCCAAGCCTTCCTGATTTTAAGGAAGCTATTGGTAGCTTCATTTGTATATGTAGAGAGGCCTAGGGCCTCACTAGGGTCGGATTTTTTCTTATGTAAACTCTGCTCAAATTTTGAGCTTATTACTTTTTTGATAGTTCCATGTAATCTTGTTATTGTTTGAAAATAAAGATGGAATCCTTTTTGAGCTAGCATTGAGTTACCTTAGAGGGCTAAAGCTCTTGGGATAGGGCCCAATCCAAGTAACCAAGCTCCTATTTACTTGTATTTGTATGCCCTGTTTCAATTTGTAGATTAGTTTGTTGTTAGATGTATTTCTCTTATGGTTAAGAATAGGTTGCTTTGGATGATTTAGTAGTTTGCTTCCATTTATGCTTTCTGTAGCAGGTTAAGTAGTGATAAAGAGAAGACTCAAAAGGTTATCAATAGTGCCTTGGCCTCTCTTCCTTCCTCTGGGACCATGATTTGAGGCAAAGAATCTCTTGCTGCCCCAAAAACACAAATCTTCCTCCTTCATAGGACTTCTAGTGTTTGCAGCTTTTTAATAGTCCATCTTTGCTTTGATTTAGATCTTCTTCATCATGCTCACTTCCTTATTTGCAATAGTCTTATTTCATTCAATATTTTCCTACAACATTTCTCATCATTTCCTTTCATAGATCATAGTTTAGTCCATTTTTATGCAAAACTATGTTTTTCCTAAATGCATTCATTTCACTTGTTGCTTGATTTCCTTGGTTGACTGTCAGTTTCTATGCAACAGAACTCTTCCAGCAGTAGGCCAATGTATCAACAATCACACCCTTCGTCTGATCCATGCCCTATAGTTCTCCCAAATCACACCTCAATTCTGCCCTAGTTTCCTGCTTTTTCCATAGAACTTCTTCCTCTCTCCTTAAGTAAACCCAATCATCGTTGTCTCTCCTGGTGATTCATGGTAGACCTTAGGCACCCTAACACCTAATTCCAACCTCCATCCACATTTTTCACCCACTCTCACACCCTCAAAATAGTGAAAACTACTCTCGGCCTCCTCTTGTAGGCCTCCTATAGTTTCCCTGTTTTCCTCCTATAGATTCCATGTGTCCTCCTGTAGATTTTCCTGTAGGCTTTCTTTTGAAGGTCGAGTGTGGGAAAAGTCTCTAGAAGGCCACTTGAGACCTCTTAGGACCCATCCACACCATCCTACATCCTTTCAAGTCCCAAAACCACCCTCCAATGCCACCCATTCGCTACCACACTCACACACAATAAATTACATGCATGTTAAATTCACATAAAAATCCCAAAATATGTTTTTTTCTTATTTACTTCCAAAAATAGCATAGTTATATGTTTTTTACTTCCCTGAGTAGGTAATAGAATTCTTTTCATGGTTTTCATAGTGCTTTCTACAAAAGTAGAATTAGTTGGTTAATTAGGGTTTACTAGATTTGCTTTACATTTAAGTCTTTCTCCTTTCTGCAGTTAGAATAGCATCTGTAGAGTAATCTTTCTTTCCTTTCATCCCATATAGAGCTTCTTATGGAATCCACAGAAGTTGGCTTGAGCTCCTAGTGATCTTGCACCGGCTGACCAAGTGACAACCTGTAGTGAGAACTAGTACTTGTGCATATAGCACCAACGCTTCCAAGTTTGTTACGTACTACCAGGTTGATAAGAGTAAAGTATATAGCCTAGGAGTTGCAGAATTATTGCTGTAATACTGGCGCTCACCACTTTTTGGCATCGTTGCCAGGGAGGCATCATAGTATTCTATGATTACTGCTTTCTTCTATTTTCTATTGCAACATTCTGCTAATAGTTTATTTCAGCAAAAGTAGACTAGTCATTCCTTTTCCTTCAGTTCTACATTTCCTTTCTTTCCTTTTCAATTCTGCAAATTTCATTTCAGCAAGTTCATTTCAGTTAGTTACAATTTGTTTTGTTCAATCAATTTCAGTTTCTATAGTTACTGTCAGTGTGGGGAAAAAGAAACAAAAAAAAAACCAAAAATATTTCCTTTCATGCCTCGTAGGAATAGAGATAACTCAGGAAAATTTTTGCCCAACACCCACTGCTTCATGCAGCCAACCTTCTCTCTTCTTTGGTGGCTACGATCAAGAAGAACCCTTAGGTGAATAGCCAGACATATTTGAAGAACCTATAAGGGAAGAAGAAGAAGAAAACATTCCTTTGGAGCCAATGGCTAAAAACAGAAAATCTAGGGGGAATGAAGAGAGAATAGAGGGTACCTTTCCCATTCAGGAGACCAATGGGGACACTAAAATGAAGAATATAAGCCCTTCCACCCTACCTCATTTCCATGGTCTGACTATAGAAGATCCTGACACCTTCTTGTTTGCGTTTGTTGTCATTTGTCGAACTTATGACAATGCAGAAGATGAGCAAAAGTTGAAATTGTTCCCTTCTACTCTCAAGGATGCAGCACTGTGTTAGTCCATGGGATTACCTAGAAATGGCATCACAACTTGGGCTCAGATGCAGCAAGCTTTTAACAACAAGTATCGAGACTATTGTAGGTCAAAAGATACTAAAGAAGAAATATTCTTAATGACCATAGGAAGTGATGAGCCCCTGGAAGACTATGAAGAGAGGTTCCAGCTCAGTTACAAAAGGGTTCGGTGTACACTTAACCCTGAGTCTCTAAAGCTGGTCCTTCTCAGGGGAATTTGGGAAGATCTTTTAGACACCCTCCATCTACTGGACGGGGAAGACATCTACCAACTATCCTATGAGGACATAAAGATTGTTTTTAGAAACCATTCTAGAGCAACCAGAAAGAAAGGTAGGGAGAGTCAACCCATAGCCAGTACCTCTTCCTCCAACTCATCCATTAAAGGAGAAATTGGAAACATGCTGGAAGACTTCAAGAGTGAGATGCTGCAAACTCTTGCCATGCAAATGGATACCTTACATATCAAAAGAAAACAAGAGGAAGCAGAGAGGGATTTGGCCATTTTTCGCCCTAGATGCACCAAGAGGCATCTGCGGAATGAATTCTCATTGAACTCTATAGAAGTTTGTTTAGTATGTGAGGAAAATCATCCCACAGATAAGTCCCTTCCTTGCCCAGACTTAAAGTTGTATATCAAGGTGCTGAGGGAGTCACTGAACAACTCTATTACATAAACCAAAGGAAGTCGCATGGACCTAGACCATACCAGCAAGGGATGCAAGGGACATCTCAGGCATACTACAACCCCAACCAAGGCACCTCCATACCTTCTTGAGGCCCTCTTTCTCATTCTTCCTAGTCCACACCTCCTCCTTGGTCCTTCACATCTCAATATCATGCCCAACCAGCCACCCATTCATTTCAATCCTACGCTCAGCCACAACCTCAGTGGAATGCATCTCATCAAGGGTGGAGGCCCCAATACAACCCTCTTCCTGCTCTTTTGCCTCCACCATCTGCCCAACCACAACCATACCTTCTGCTCCACCAAAGCAACCCCAAATACCTGCCCAGCCAAATCCGAACCCGAACAACAGACAGGCTCATCAAGAGTATAGTGGGGAACCATCATGCCCAACTTATGTTGTGGATATTCAAGAAATTAATTTGAGATCTCGGAAAGTCCTCCCAGATAGTTAGCCTCCACCCAGGGAGGTTGAGGAAGATAAAGAGGAAAGCGAACCTAAAGCAAATCCACCCTTTCCTGAGAGACTATCCATGACAATCCAGCCTACCCCAGAAGAGACTGAACTCTTAGGAGGATTGAAACATTTATGTGTAAAGATACCACTTTTACAAGCCATAAAATATGTGCCTATCTACAATAGGTTGATCAAAGAGAAGTGATTTAGGCATCGAGGAAGGCGCAAGAGAGATGCCCCAACCATCAATGTCATAGGACAACTGTCCAACCTGATGTTGAGACAGGTAATCTGTCCAAAATATCTAGACCCTGGAAGCCCAGTAGTTGATGTCCACATCAATGGAAAAATGATCCTGCATACCTTGATTGATCTGGGAGCTGCCATTAATGTGATGACAAAGGACACAATGCTCAAACTTAACCTCCAGGGCTCCTTGAGGAAGACCACAACAGTGCTACAGCTAGCAGACCACTCCACAAGGACCCCTGAGGGGATTGTGGAAGATGTGATGGTCTCTGTTGATTCTTGGGAGTACCCTATTGATTTCTTAGTTCTCTAGCCAAAGGAAAAGCTCACTGGGTATCCTCTCATTCAGGGAAGACCCTGGTTGGCTACAGCTGATGCCTACATCAGTTGTCGAGCTGGGAACATGACCATAAAGAATGGGAACATGTCCAAGTAGTTAATCCTATATGCTCCTGCCCAACCCTTGCTAGAACATGATCTACCTCTCTGGTTGGAGGAGGAAGATGAGGATGAAGTTTATTCCGCACCACTTTGTGCATTAGAAATCACCATGGGGGGAAACAACAAGATGAGGATGCTATGATTGAAAATTTGATTCACAGTCCACCACCAAGTGTATCACCATTAGAGGACATAGTAAGAGAAACCCAAAACAACCCCTCAACTGATCTCTGTGCAACCGACTCCACTTCTATCGATGTTAAGAATGTAGATTTTGGCCCAGAAAGAACATTGAAAATAAATCCATCCTTATCCACTTCCCAGGAGAAGGAACTGTGCAGCCTACTGAGAAAACATCTAAATGCCTTCGCTTGGAGTTAAAAGGAGATGAAGGGAATGCACCCTTCAATATGTACTCATCATATATACATCAACGAATATTGCAAACTAATCAGACAACCTCAAAGGAGGATGAATCCAACACTTAAAGATATTGTTAAGGAAGAACTGCAGAAATTGCTTGATGCAGGATTCATCTTGTAGGTTTTAACCCCAGACAGAAAATTACCTGCATACGAATTCTAAATCATAGAAAAATAAAAATGCGAGAGCATAACACATAAAACACATATACACAG
>APFE031744915.1:4315-64664 GCA_000404065.3 Pinus taeda
TTTATCATTCAACCATCCTAATGGGTATGGTTTCTTATGAGGTGTAGTTGTTAATCCCAATTTCTTTACAATTGCTTCAGAAATTAGATTTACTTGTGAGCCACTATCAAAAAAATTATCAATCTTTTGATTCTTGGAAACAACTCGAATATGGAAAAGCTCATGCCTTTTTCTCTCATGTTCTTCATCAATAATAGATTCAGCAGAATTACTAGTAGATGCTTCAGAATTGTTACCTTTTATACATGTGGTTGCAATGATTGTTTCATCTCCCGAGTCTAACCCCAAATATTTCTGAATAGTTGCAGCGGTCTTCTTCTTCTTGCCCTTGGACTTCTTAGGCCTCAGCTCTGGATGCACAATCCAACAGTGCTCATCATCATGCCCCTCCTTTTTACAGTGAGTGCATGAATCTTTGCCTCTTTGTGCAGTGTTAGCCTTCCTTGCTTTCCACTTCTGCTTTCTTTTCTCCTTGCTCTTGCTTACAGTGGGTTGGGATGATCTCCCAACTTCTAGATTTCCATTCTTTCCTCTAGCTTCTAGATGAGTAGCTTGTACCGATACCTCATCTATACTAGTGGGATTAAACATGAGGATGGTATGCCTCATGTAGCTGTGTAGACCACCAATGTACTTCAAAAAGTTTCTGGTAGTCTAATGAGATACCTAACATCAATGCTCTCTTTCTGAATTCTTGAGTATACCCTTGCACACTTTTCCCTTTCAACTGCCGAAGAGTTTGCCAACTCATCATGGCTTGTTGCATGTAGGCCAATGGCTAGAACTACTTTCTGATGGCAAAGACAAAGTCACTCCAGATAGAGATGGTCTTACCATGCTTCTTCACATCAACTTGGGTTCTGCCTTCCCACCAAACCAAGGCAGTGCCTCCTAGGCGTAGGCTTGCCAACTAAATCTTACTCTTGTCTGAGTCTATGTTCTGTACCCTGCAATACACATCAATTTGTCTTATCCAGTTGTCTTCAGCATTAAACTCTCCATCATATATAGGCAAATCAAATTTAACATCTAACTTAATCAAAGACGCGTTCTTATTATGCACAGGGCTACTGGGAGGTGTAGGAAAGCTTTCTTCCTTTCCCTTTCCTTTAGAGTGGTCCTGAGAATGAGATTCATCTTCTTCCTTATCTTGTTTAGAGCCTCATGAATCTTCATCCTTATGCTTTCTAAAGTGCCTATACATTTATTCTACCATAGACTTCATATCTAGGAAACTTTCTACGAACTGGGGATCTGGCCCTGTAGAACCTTCTTCTAACATTGTCTTCCAAGAATAGACTCTCCCAATTTCAGGATTAGTTTCCAACATCTCTCCTTCTCCTAATTTGATCTTTGATCTAGTGATCATTCACAGCTAAACCAACACAAGCTTATCTAACCTTACAGCCTAGAGCTCTGATACCACTTGATCTGATAATCACCCTATGAGTGACCTCAATTGAAGATTTATTAAACAAAGGTATTACAGACTCATGTGCTGGTGTGTGTTCTGTGTAATTGAAACAACAGATCGATTAGATTGCCAATACACAGACATTTTAAATGGAAAGACAGCAGAGAAATACAGTAAGCAATACAAAGACATACATAGTTTTTAATAAGGAGTTCACCCTATTCTCCAGGGCTACGTCTCCGGTCCAGCTTTAGTGGTGGCCTTTTTTTATTGTGTCTTTAAGCAGAGAATTACAAATGCAGGGACTCAAAATGAGTTCTCCTGAAGCAGATTTTGCTTGGCAGGGTGGTTCTTGGATTCCCCAAGCCACTTGGAGTACACAGACTCTTATTCTTCCTACCAGCTCTGCGACTCTCGGTCTACAATGGAAAGAGCCAACTGTGATGCTCAATCTGGACAGATTCCTCTATGGGAAGGCTTGATTCTTCAAGCTCTTAGTGCTTGATGTTGTCTGTGGTCAGCTCGGCCCTCTGTCTCCTCTGCTTGGCTTTACCGCTCTCTATGCTCAGTCTTCCTCTCAGGGTTCACTGTTCATTGTCTCTCTTGGTCGCTTGGACTCTGAATCTCTCTTCTAATATCCCGTTCATTATCTCTACTCATGGCTTTAACCATTCGACCTCCGTGTCTGTTCATTTCCTCTCCTTCCTACGTCGATTCGCTTGTCACCTATGTGCTTGGAATTCCTTGTTCGGCGTCAGCATAATGCTCAAGAAGTAGCCACGTGTCTCCATCGGAATAGTGCCAGCCCACTTGTCGATTTGTTGCTTTCTCCATCGTGGCAGTCAATGGATTCCAAATCCTCTTAAATCGTTGCTTAATCCCCTGTCAATTCCACTTTGTCTATCAGGCGCAATCTCAGTCATCCGATCTGGGCTCCTCCAGATCCAACGTCATTTGCACGTCGAGCGCGGTTGACTTGCTTGATCGATAATGCGCAATCGCGGTGGTTTTTCTCTCTCCTCCGCTGCCATGGGTCGATTGCTGATTGTGATCACTCCGCTTTCTCCAAAACCACTTACCATTCAAGGGTGTCACGGGGAAACCACTGATTTTTGGTGTGGGTCCCGCCTTTTTCCTTCAGCACCTTTTCCTTTTTCCACCCGCGGTCCTTCAGTTCCTCCATGCAACCGGGTGCTGGAGGCTTTCCATTTTCGCCTACATCGAAAACCAGCTCCTTTTCCCGATCCAGGGCTCCCAGGGGCTATTTTGACCTCTTTCGCAGTCTCCATGGGCCTTGGTCAGCACGCTTTGACTGAGGTCCTCATCATTCCATGCCGGCTACCATGGCCACTAGTTCAGGGTGTTTTCGACTGCTGTTTTGGATTCTTCAAGGATTTTTTCGACCTGTTTTAGTCACAATTCTATGACAGTCGTTTATGGATCTGATTCGGATCACTCCCTGGTATGAAGTCCCAACTAGACCTCAGATTGTTTGGAGTAGAAGTCCCAGCAATGGGTGGTAATATAGTGCCTTCACCACGGTAGCGCGCAGAGATAAGTATGATGACTTTGGGTGGAAGCAAGTATGTGACCTTGCAATGATTCAAGTGAGATGTGTTAGGGTCCTATAATTTATAGGATCTCAAGGTAATTGAGTATTGTATCTCAGGAATCTTATTTTGTAAATACTTGTCAATCTACCAATGATTTCCAAATAAAAGAAATATAGAATTAAAAAATGAAAAGAGGGTATAAATAAGAAAAAAAGAGAAAAAACAAGAATATTGAAAAAGAAGAAAAAATTGAACCTTGCCAAAAGAAAGAAAAATCAAAAAGGAATAATATTGAAAGTGTTGCAAGTCTAAATTCCACTACTGATATTCAGTTTTCTTCATTATTATTAAATAAAGGTTGTGTGTAGCTTGTTCAAAATGCCACAATCACTACCTTTTGTTTTGAGGCTTCTGCGATCAGTGCTTTGTGTGTAGTCTTCTTCCAGAGTTCTCGCATCCATGATTATTTGCATCGATGTTTCGATCCATCCATCATGGCTCATCATCAAGGTAGATCAATAATTGTGCAAGACAAATCTCATTGGTATGAATGACTGAGTTGTCTCTACATCTTTTGAGGAATGTGAGATCTGCCTTGTTCTTAGCTATCATAGATCTTAGATGTTCGAATATTCGAACCTCTTTTAATTTCTCCCTTCCATATAGGGTTAAAATTATTGTTCTGAGGCTTCTGTAATCAGTGCTTTGTGTGTAGTCTTCTTCCGGAGTTCTCGTATCCATGATTGTTTACATCGACGCTTCGAGCCATCCACAGTGGCTCATCATTAGGATAGATCAATAATTGTGCAAGACAGATCTCATTGGTATGAATGACTGAACTGTCTCTACATCTTTTGAGGAATGTGAGATATGCCTTATTCTTAACCATCATAGATCTTAGATGTTCAAATATTCGAACCTCTTTTAATTTCTCCCTTTTGTATAGGGTTAAAATTATTGTTTTGAGGCTTCTGCAATCAGTGCTTTGTGTGTAGTCTTCTTCCGGAGTTATCGCATCCATGATTGTTTGCATCGACATTTTGAGCCATCCACCGTGGCTCATCATCAGGATAGATCAATAATTGTGCAAGACATATCTCATTAGTTGACTGAGTTGTTTCTACATCTTTTGACTGCCTTGTTCTTAGCTATGATGAGCCACGGTGGATGGATCAAAATGTCGATGCAAACAATCATGGATGCAAGAATTCCTCAAAACAATAATTTTAACCCTATACGGAAGGGAGAAATTAAAAGAGGTTCGAATATTCGAACATCTAAGATCTATGATAGCTAATAACAAGGCAGTTAAAAGATGTAGAGATAGCTCAGTCAACCAATGAGATCTATCTTGCACAATTATTGATCTATCCTGATGATGAGCCACGGTGGATGGCTCGAAACGTCAATGCAAACAATCATGGATGCAAGAACTCCGAAAGAAGACTACACACAAAGCAATGATCGCAGAAGCCTCAAAACAATAATTTTAACCCTATACGAAAGGGAGAAATTAAAAGAGGTTCGAATATTCGAACATCTAAGATCTATGATAGCTAAGAACAAGGCAGATCTCACATTCCCCAAAAGATGTAGAGACAGGACAGTGATTCATACCATTGAGATCTGTCTTGCACAATTATTGATCTATCCTGATGATGAGCCATGGTGGATGGCTCTAAACGTCAATGCAAACAATCATGGATGCGAGAACTCCGGAAGAAGACTACACACAAAGCACTGATCGCAGAAGCCTCAAAACAATAATTTTAACCCTATACAGAAGGGAGAAATTAAAATAGGTTTGAATATTCGAACATCTAAGATCTATGATAGCTAAGAATAAGGCAGACCTCACATTCCTCAAAAGATGTAGAGACAGCCCAATCATTCATACCAATGAGATCTGTCTTGCACAATTATTGATATATCCTGATGATGAGCCGTGGTGGATGGCTCGAAACGTCGATGCAAACAATCATGGATGCGAGAACTTCGGAAGAAGACTACACACACTATCTTTTGGTTTAATGATACAGTGTAATCATGGTTAAACTTGTTTAAAATTCTATAAATTAGGTTAGAGAATAAAGATTTTCCCAACAGTTCAATCTGGGTAAATCAGTAGTTAGGTAGAAAATGACATTAATTCAACTATTTAATCTTAATCAATAGAAGAAATAAGGGATAGGCTCGATAGTTTTTCATTTTGTATAAAAGAAAATAATGTAGGTTCTCTAGTTTAAGTGCACCCTTTTGAAGAATAAAAAAATGCTAGTTTAGTTATGGGTAGGTAGATTAGATGGCTTGATAAATATTTTCCTATGTCATATTTTATCCAAAGTTTTGATCATATGCTAAAAAGCGAAGTATGAGCCTTAGGGATAAAGTGCCTTTATATATTTCATAATTTATCTTTATCCTAAGTCAAAAAGCAAAAGTTAAAAGGCACACAGCGATAAAGCTTATTTGTCATATTATGGTTAAAGTACAACAGTCTTGCAGCATCAAGATTTGATCCCACTCATTATGCATGGCCCTCATCTGCCTTCAGCCTACCCTCTCCATCCTACCTTAACCACGAAGGGTGGTTCGAAAAGTTATTTCTTCCACTATGCACAATCCCTAATGTGGCAGCGCCTCATGATTTCGCACCCCCCCTCGCCGAAACCACATATCGCTTGTTACCCCCTCTAAAACCTTTGTTCCTTCACCCGCTTTACCATGCCCCACCACTCTCCTCCTACCACATCGCATAACCGTTATCTAATTAAATACATTCCCAACAAACGACCGTTCAGAATTAAATTTCGCTTCCCGGGTAACCATTCAAATTTAACGGTCCCGCGCCACCTCCAACAGTTTTCACTTCGTGGTCTTTAAAAATCCTTCCAAGCATCTCCATTATCGTTTTCATTGCTAATTATTTATTATTCATAGTTTGACACAGTGATCGCTTTCATACCAGTCTCCTGACCTAAAAAAAATCTGAGTTGTCAGTTTTTTATTCTATTTCCCTAACAGTTCATTCAACCTCGGCTAATTCCTGGTAAGCCACCCTTTCTCTTACTGTTATTTTACGGTTGATACAATCATGCCTCTGAAAACCAAGACTCAAGATAAGCTTGTTATTCCTTTGATTCCCACTTATGTAGACTTAGATCACATACTTTTAGCCAACAGGGAATATAGGATTAGTGAAACCCAATGTGACTATGACTTTCTTGAATTATACTATTAGTTAGAAGACAAGCATAGAGATAAAACTGATGAAATTGGGCTATGGGAGTCCAATCTTCCCCATTACATATTCCCTCTCACATTCCAAGCCCCTGCATTTACCAAAATATGTCAGGCATGTTATGTCCCTACTCAAAGAACAATCATGGCCCCTTCAGATGACATTCTATTCATAATTACTGCCTAGTCCATTGACCAAATGATGTTGGCTCCCGCTATGGAAAATAATACTCCTTTCTCCTTAGAAGCCCTCACCCAGCTTTATCAGAAGCTGGATTTCGCTACCAGAGCTAAAATCTTCGAAATATTAATTCCTGAGAATGCCCAATTACCTAAAAACAATCCTCCATATCCTTCCTCCATATTCCCTTATCAAGCCAAACAAATTATATCCATGATTTCCTATAATTTAGGTTATTATTCTAATCAGTGGGTAGATAAGCCCATTTTAGGATTCCTCTCCATATTTTCCATAGACATCAAGCCTCCATTGTGTTTAATTTCAGTCAATTATTGGCTAACAGTATTCATGAACAATTCATAAAGTTTCCCAAAGAACATGTGTTTAATTACACCTCCATTTTGGTTTATATGTTCCTTTACTATCAGGCAGATAAATTTATTTTTCCAATGCAGAAGCTTGATGATGCAGGAAATTAGCAGCCAATGATCTTTTGGACATCATTGGTCATGAAATAATAGTAGGAGTTTTCTTGTAAGCATTACATTGAAGATTTTGTTCATCTAGCCATGAACATACTTAACAATGCAAATCAGCCCAGGATTAGTGAAGAAGTCAAGAAAATTTTTCACCTGGCAGATCAAGCAAATATTGGGGATTGGTATTTATACCGAAATTACATAGAGATCAGGGTGTATGGTTGTGAATTCGCACCATACAAACTCCCCAAATACCTCCCCATGAGAATTTTTTCCCCTGAGTATATTAGACAAATGTTGAATTCAGATGACATCAATTTTCTAGTGGCCAAGAAGAAATCACAGTTCAGAATAAAGACACAGGTGGGCCCATTTGTATGTAATACTAGGACAATAGGTGAAGAAGTAGACAGGATGCTTAAAGAAATTAATTTCACTCTGAGATTTACATGGTCATATGACCCTTGTGGCATTATTTCGAAGCTTGGAGTGGAGAATAAAAGCACTCCTTACATTCATACTTCAAGGCCTGAAATAGAGCAATATGTTATTCAGTTGGAATGGACAGAAAACACCTTATAAGAAGCTGAAGAAAAGCTCTTTTCTACTTCCAGTTTGCAAACTCCCACTCCTCAGGAAAAATCAAGTAAAAGACAGAGGGAGGAAGGATCATCATCGACAATAGGAATTGTATCCAAAGAGTTTAGAATCAGTTACAAGAAGAGAACAAAGTTGACTCCTAGGGTAGATGTGGACAAAGAGACAAAAGTGTAGGCTCCCATAATAATCATAGATTACCACCAGCAACCAGAAAATTTACAACATCTCCTACTGGACCTTCATCATCATAAGGTCAGAAGGAAACTGAGCTAGAGTCACAGAATGTCCAAACAGAAAATGAGAAGATAGTTTTTGATAGGTACAATAAGATTAAGCTCAGAAATGAGATTCTCAAAAATAGTACTTATAATCAGTTTTGGAAGCAGACCCCCAGCTCACAGAGCAGATTGTTGTCAGTTTTTGACATAGAGCATGGAAAAATGCAAATGGCCTTCCTTGAGCCCAAACTTCACAGCTAAAAACAGAAGCATACTACAAGAGCACTACCTTTGAGTTCAGCACCAAAGACATCCATCCGATTGATAAAATGGAGATGCACAATCAAACTGGTGAAATGATATCTTCTACTTTAACTAACACTGCAAGGTCATTGTCTAATTTGCAGGCTTCATTTGCCAATGTTCAGTCACAGTTGAAAATGGAGAAGGTCTCCTCCCTAGAAAAAGTTAATAGGATTAAGTCTTTGGAAGACTTGGTGCTAAAGATAGGATATGACCCAAAGATGTCAATGTTGCAGTGGAGATTATTTAAAAGAAGAACTTGGACATTGCAGCATTGATAAAACAACTTAATCTGCCAGCCACAGAGGATCCATTAACCAAGGGAATTGAAAAAAATGAAGCGCAGAATTCTGACATGATGAAGTTGATCATAGACCAGAACATACATATTAGGCAGATGGAGGTAGAGATGGAGAAAATGATAAAGGAGAAATAAGAAACTCAGAAGATGGCCATTGTTCCCCTGGATGTCATACCCATTTCTCAACTTCTAGCAATAGGAACAGCCATTGCATCCTCTCCTTCCACTCATACTACAAGTGCTAAATAGGTGCCCAAGACACTGGAGAACATGTCACTCTAGTTAAAAGAGATCAATACTTTGTAGGATCAGCTTAAAGATTTAGAAGTACAAAAGGCCAAAGCTGAAGCTTCTCGAGTTACCGAAATGCAAAAATCATAGAGATTGTTGGAGAAGTTTCAAAAGGTAGAAAGGGACACTTCAATTGGTCAGATGTTGGCCCAAGCTAAGGAAACCATTTGGATGAATATTTTAGATTCTATGAATGAGATTTGGCCTTTTATCCAAATCATATTTGAGCAGAAAGAGTTGATAGAAAAGGTTACATAAACTATTGTGCAGGGAAGAAAGAAGCTTGGAGAAATGCCCACAGAAGCCTCCAACATCATCGGATTCCTAAATTCTATGTCAAAATATGAGCTCGAAGAATTAGGAATCAGTGATAGAACTGCCACTATTTTAGAAGTGAAGAAAGTCTTGACAAAGGGGAACCTTATTGATCAGTTGGAAGAAAGATGTGAAACCTTGGAGCTGCAAGTAAACAGGTTCACTAACAGAATTGAAGCATTGATCTAGAAAGGAATACCCAACATTTATGTAATAAATGACAAATTAATCACTCAAGAAGACTATGTCATGAAGATGAAAGAAATGGCTAGAAGCAACATCAAACTCAGTGGGATTAAGGGCAGTATGACAGCAAAGGCATTTTTGTAAAGTATTTCAAATTATTTCTATGTACAAAATGAAGTAAAAAACATTTTTAAAGTGAAGCCGACTTTTTCCAAATACACAAAGGTAGATGAAATTTACCAGAGGATAATAAAATTGACCGTACCAAATGAAAAGAGATGGGAAGAACTAATCGATTTACTGAATTAAAAAGGTGATTCAGGAGTAGTAAGACAGCGACCAGCACATCAGCCAGCATGACAGTTAGTTCAGCAACGCAGCACAGTTTCAGGTTGACTCAATAACCGAAAACATCAAAACAGGGCCACCTTTCTTCTCAGTTGTCTACATGGCCTATTTTTCTACTACGATTAGATCATATTGTTTGTAATTAGGCTAATAATACACTGTCCTTTTGACAGCGATTTTATTATGGATTTTTGTAATTATCAGTATAAATACTTCACTGTTTGAAGTATTAAGGGTTGATTTCTAAATGTAATTTCTTCTGCATATTGTAATTTTTCAAAGCATTGGAGCAACAATAATACAGGGACCTTTCACAGGATTCATGTGGTAAACCAAATAGTGATGTGTTTCTTCAGTTTATTTGTTTAAACATTGTTTTTCTTTCTCTATTATTCTAAATATCTGAATTACTTAACAGAAACTATGATAAATAGGATTTGTTACTTAGAGCACCCTATTTTGGTTGTTGGTAATTTTAATGTTTTCCATTGAAGTCAAATCAAGGAATTCTTAATTGATTCTCGATTTCTACTGAACCTTACAATTATGCTATTTAACAACTCATTTAATTCTGAAAAGATCCAAATAATGCAACCTAGCTTGCCCTGTGAGAACTCCTCTAAAAATTGATGCAAAATCCAGTGTAATATAACGACTCCATGGCCCAATGGAATTATAACACTTAAATCAACCAAACCAATCAAATCAAAACGAACAAGTAGAATCATAACTAGCCTAAAATTTACATTAAAAAAAAAAAAAAAAAAAAAAAAAAAAAAAAAAAAAAAAAAATTCTAAATTAAATAGAGAGATCCCTCTCTGAAGCTGGCAGGGTTATATTCCAACTTCCAAAGTGGTTTTGATGTCGCCCTATGTGTTTACTCCCTCAACCTCAAAACTACAGAATGACAACTTAGTAGCGACCATACTGGGGAAGAAAACTCTTTAGATTGAAAAATCATTATTGCCTGGTATGCAATCAGTATTTCTATAAATTAAAACTTATATATCATTATGAAATACATGATCTGAGGTTGTTATTTTGTATATATTTTAGTGTGTCATTGATTTTGATTTTTATTTGTGTGATGATTTTTAATAAACCTGGCTCCCAAAAGAATTTTCACTAGAGCTCACCCTGATCCCAACCCTGCTAAATTTGTAGATAATCCAGAGAAATTGGTGAGAAAGAAAAGTCTTACAGAAATTCAAGGTAGTAATAGTCCTTTGTCTAGATTCAATTCTCTTCTTGAGAATAGTCCTTTGTTAAGGTATAACTCTCTTCCAGAGAAATTTGAAACTATTCCGGATATAGAGTTTGATTTTCCTTTCCATCATAGTTTGTTTAGATCAAAATCTGAGGCTTTGTAGAGAATAATTTCATTGATAAAGCCCTACTGCAACCATACATACCCCAAACCCAGCTTCTTGAAATAGATCCTGATATAGAATCCCTAGAGCAATTTGATAAATTACAAGGTCTAGTTTCATATTGAAGAAGCTTATATTCAACAATCTGTTGAATTTTCTACTTTAACAATTGCAACAGCCTCTTTGTCCACCCAATCTTCCCAGTCTCTCCATCTACAACCTCCCAGTCCTACTCATTCCATTTTCTCAACTTCCTCACTTGTGATATCTCAAACTATTATTCCTATTATCCCTGTAGTTATCACAATTACACCTACATCAGATCCATCTTCCAGTCAATCTTCCAGACCAATTATGGTAGGTAGGTATGCACCTTTGGTGTTACCAGGCTAGCTAAATGCTATGCCTGGAGATTACCAATCTAAAATTGTGACCTTTGGTAACACTGGTTCTCATACTGCTCAGTAGCATGTGGATAGAATGAATGATGTGTTTGACCATCAAGAAGTAGATGAAGCCGATGTAAAAATGAGATTCTTTGCTCAAATTTTAGGAGGTGATGTCAAAAAATGGTTTAGGAGTTTACCTACAGGAAGTATATCTAACCTCGATGCATTCCATCAAACTTGTTTAGCTAGATGGGAGATCAATAAAAATCCACTTCAACTCCTAAATGAATATAAAAGACTGAAAAGAAATCCAAATGAAAGTGTGGAAGAAAACTGTGGACAGTTTAATATTGTTTACAATGCCATTCCACAAGACATCAAGCCCTCCCCTAGCCTAGATTTAATTGATTTTCCTGATGGTTTTGATGTAGACATGGAATATCAACTTAGAGAGAGAGACCCGACAACTTTGGAAAAAATGCAAGCTAATGCTATCAAAGTTGAAGCTAACATCTTAGCCAAGAAGGCCAAACTAAAATCTGAATGTAGGGTTACCATTAAAGAAGAGCCTTCCACTTATGTTGTTGATCATAATATTGATAACTTAGTGAGGGTAGTAAATCAGATGATGCAAAGAGTAAACATAAATGACCAAACTCAAGTGAGAGAGAACCAAAATTCTCCTCAAAATAGAAACTAAAACTTCAGCAGAAATGTTCCCCAAATCAAATAAAGTGAACAAAAGGGTCCAGACCAGCAGGTTCGGCCTCCTTTTTAGGAAAACCACACTAATGATGAGGATAAAATTATTGAAGAGTTGGATGATAACCAAATAAATTTGATGGGAATAAACGATGATGAAACAGTTTTCCTCACTCAAGAGGAGCAAGACCTTTTTCTCCTATCTCAAACCGAACTAGACTCTGAAGAATCAAATGAATATAAACAAGGTTTTGAAAAGGTCATCATGGAAGTAAATAGGCAGTATAACCTTAGGAGAAAAAAGAATTCAGATACTCTCAACACCAAAAACTTTTATAATCCTGCTAAAAAATTATCTGAAATTAATCTAGGAAAACCACAGATAGTCTTCCTAAGAAAACTATGGATAATTCTGGTAAAACGAAAGTAGAAATTCCTGTCAAGAAGATAGTTGATAGTGTTTCTAAAACTACTCAAATAGATATCCCAACCACCAGTCAACAAAAATAGCCTATAACAAAACAAATCACAAATCAATCAGAACTCCCCACTTGATTAAGATTCAAACATCGTTCAACATTGAGAATGAATTAGCAAAATTGAAAATCCATATTCCTCTAATAGAGTTAATGAACAAAAACATGTACAGACCCCAAGTAATGAAAGTTCTAAACATAGGGGGAAACACAGACTCTATAAATTTGAATGATGACCAGCCTAAAATCTTATTTGGACCGGAAGTTGAGGGCAAACCATAGGAAGCAGGTGTTCCTCCATTCTATGTTCGCCTAAATATTCTTGATAAGATCCTCCATAATGCTATGTTAGATTTAGGAGCTTCCCCACAACTTAATGCCTAAAGCTGTTATGGAGAAATTAGTACTTGACATTACTAGACCTTATAAAGACTTATATTCCTTTGATTCCAATAAAGTAAGATGTCTAGGTCTCATCAAAGACCTGTGTGTTACTTTAGGACAAATCCTAGCCAAAAGTCTTGTAATGGATATAGTGGTTACAGATATTCCCCCTAAGTATGGCATGTTGTTGTCACACTCATGGGGAGCAAAATTACAAGGAACACTACATATGGATATGACATTGCCACCATACCAATTTTTGGGCAGAAAAGAAGATTATATAGGGAAACCTTGATGAAATTCATGGTAAGTAGTCAAGAGAAACCTCACAACTATCCTCTTTATTCTGTTCACTCAAAATTGGACTCTTTCATTCTTTACAATCATGGAGAAATCAACACTCAGGTGATCAATGTTGAAACTAAAATTTCTAAAATAGACCCAACCTAAACACAAATAACAAAACTAAATACTCCTCCTGAACCACTTTGGAACATAAGTTTTGATGGCTCTTGTAGCAAAGATGGTTCTGGAGCAGGAATTTGGGTAGTGAACACAGGAAATAATCATGCTGAGGGTCACTCATACAAGCTTGATTTCCAATGTACCAATAACATAGCAGAGTATGAAGCTCTTATATTAGGATTGCAATTGTTGAAAAAAATAGGAGCCAAAAGAATCTCCATTCAATGGGATGTTGAATTAATTATCAAACAAATTAAAGGAGAGTATTCAACCAAACACCCTAGAATGAGAGCATACAAAAATGTTGTGTTTGACTTTCTAGAGAGTTTTCTTGAATATGACCTTTCTACAATTCCTAGAAAACAGAATATCATTCTGAATAATTTGGCTTTTTCAGCCAACTCCTATAGAATGCCTTACCCTAATCGAGATTATACAGTGGAAGTGAAACATTGACCAACTATACCATATAATATGAGGTATTGGCAGGTGTTTGGAAGTGATAAACAATTCCAAAGTTTTTTTCAATCTAAAGATGAATTTCAAGATTATAGTATTGATTTGGAATCTGAAGTAGAGGATTAAATAGTTGTACATTCAAATCTAGAAAGGTAGTTAGAAAATTCAGATGTAAATACACCCATGGATAAAGTTGTAAATAAATTAGAATTGCTTGAGATAGACTCAGAAAAAGAAGAGTTCGAAACACTTTAGCTAAAAGATAATGTTTGACCTAGAGGTCTAGTTCCATTAGAAGAATTATTTGATTTCAATGATGTGGCAAAAAAAACCTAAGATTGAGCCCACAGGTACAGTAGTTGAAGAATGTAATTTAGGTACTGAAAAAGATCCCAAAATCACAAAACTGTCTAAATCACTCCCAACTGCTGAAAAACAAAAATACATTGCTTTGTTCAAAGAATTTAGTGATGTTTTTTCCTGGAGCTATGAAGATCTTAAAACATATGATACAAAGATTATACAACATGAAATTCCAATTAA
Organism: Pinus taeda; assembly: GCA_000404065.3. Classification (NCBI taxonomy): domain Eukaryota; kingdom Viridiplantae; phylum Streptophyta; class Pinopsida; order Pinales; family Pinaceae; genus Pinus; species Pinus taeda. The sequence goes on from APFE031744915.1 coordinate 18,534, forward strand.
AGAAGATCATAAACCATTTAAACAAAAACTTCAAAGAATAAATCTAGTTCTGATGCCTTTAATTGAGAAGGAAATTAAAAGAATGTATGACTCTAAAATCATAGTTCCTCTTAGGTACTCTAAATGGGTTTCCAATATTGTGCCAACTAGGAAGAAAATAGGTGAAATCAGATTGTGCATAGATTTTAGAAACCTTAACAAAGTTTCCCTAAAGGACAACTATCCTTTACCTAAAATGGATCATATTCTATAAAAGGTAGTTGGGTCCTCTAGGATTTCTTTATTAGATGTTTTCTCAGGTTATAATCAGGTTTTAGTCCACCCAAATGATCAAGATAAAACATCCTTTACTACTCTATGGGGTACCTTCATGTATGTGAAGATGCCCTTTGGGTTAACGAATGTTGGAGCCACATTTCAAAGAGCAATGGATATTGCTTTTGCTGATGAAATTGGCAGATTTATTGTGATCTATCTAGATTAAATCACTATATATTCTAAAACTAATGAAGAACATTTGTTACATTTGAGAAGAGTATTTGAAAAATGTAGAAGGTTTGGGATTTCACTAAATCCTAAGAAAACAGTGTTTGGCCTTGAAGAGGGAAAACTTCATGGTCATATCATATCTAAGGAAGGTATTAAAATTGATCCTAAAAGGATTGAAGGCATTCTGAAAATCAGTCATCCAAGAAACATTAAGTAACTTCAATAATTTATTGGTGGAATAAACTTCCTAAGAATATTTATCCCTAATCTTGCAGAACTTCTCAGAAACATAACAAGCATGCTAAAAAGAGATTTAGAAATCAAATGGAACATTGAAGCTAGGCAATCATTTCACCAAGTTAAACCAGCATTGACAAAAGCACCAGTCCTTATCAGTCCAGATTTTACTAAGGATTTTATAATTTTTTCATTTGGTTCTGAACATATTGTGGGAGTTGTCCTTTTATAAAAAAACGATGATGGATTTGAACAGCCCATTTCTTTCTTTAGCAAGGCTTTGAAGGATGTTGCACTTAAATATAATATAATGGAAAAATAGGCTTTCGCATTGTTAAAAGCAATTAAAGATTTCTTATGTATCCTTCATTCTCACACAATTGCTTATGTAATAAATGTTGTAGTTAAGGATATTTTGACACATAATGGACCAAATGGCAAAAGAGGCAAATTGATTGCCATCATTCTTGAGTATGACATGGAAATCAAGCCAACCAAGCTTATCAAAGGACAAGGATTATCCAAATTGATGGTTGAATATAACTTTAATGCTTTGTATATCAACTTTGTAGCTGAATTGGATGATCAAGAGGAACAGGCAACTCCAAAATTAGATGAGTCTTTCATGACCTCACCCTGGTATGTAGACCTTATTTATGTGTTATTCAATTTAAATGCTCCTCCTGGTCTAACTAAGACAAAGGCTTTTGGGTTGTATTATATTCTTTCCACAACTAACCTACGTAGTGAGCCGAGGGGTTAGAGGGGGGGTGGAGCCCCCCCTTCGTTGCGCCGATTGTGCAGCGGGGGGGTCACAGGGGGGCGGCAGCCCCCCCTGTCCGGGGGGTTTGAGTGGGGCGGGTAGCCCCCCTCTACGGGGTTTGGGATAGCACCCCGGGAAAAAAAAAAATTGGACCCTATATTAGGTTGGGCGAACCTACCTATGGTTTTCGGTCCATGGTATTGGATGCTTCAGCATGTATAAATATGTATTGTAACATTGAAAGGAACATAATGAAAATCAAGCTAGTAGTTCCCGGTTTTGGGATCCAGGGGAAAATCTCTGTGCATATGTGTTTTATGTGTTATGCTCTCGCATTGTTTATTTTCTTTGTTTTAGAATTTGTATGCAGGTAATTTCTGTACAGGGTTAAAACCTACAAAGGCTAGATTTATGAAGCTAAAATCAGTTAATTTTTGCATCATAGAGAATGTTTTATATTGGAATGATGTTGGTGGTATTCTACTAAAGTGTCTATTGAGAGATGATGCAAAAAGAACAATGCAGGAATTCCTTGAAGGTGATTGTGATGGCCATCTATATTGGAAAACTATTGCCAATAAGATCCTTAGAGCTGGTTTTTACTAGCCTACATTTTTCCCAGATATTCACGAGACAGTAACCTCTTGCCATAAATGTCAAATATTTGAGGGGAAAAGAAAGCTTTTGCCTCTACCTTTGAAGCCCATATCTGTTGAAAGCCCTTTCCAATAGTGGGGATTGGATTTCATTAAATAAATCCATCCACCATCCTCTGCTCAACATAAATGGATCCTTATCGCTACTAACTACTTCACCAAATGGATTGAGGCCACTCCTTCTAGACTAGCCATGGATGTTGTTATCATCAAATTCTTATAAACCAATATCATGTCTAGATTTGGTCGCCCTAACAAGCTTATTATAGACAATGATGTAGCCTTTAGATCTGAGAAAATGATAGATTTTTGCAACAAATACCATATCACTTTGGGACATTCAACTTCTTATTACCCACAAGGTAATGTTTTGGATGCATCTTCAAATAAGAGTCTGGTAAATATTATTAAGAAGTTGTTAGAAAACAACAAAAAGTCATGGCACAACAAGCTGATAAATCCACTTTGACTAAGAAAGCAATTGGCATGTCACCATAACAATTGGTTTATGGAATGGATGTTGTTTTTCCATCCTCTTTGGGAGTTCCAGTCATGAAATTAATTCAGGAATTGCAGGTTGAGCCAAATGACATTCAAAGGAGAACTGATCAGACAATCCAGTCGCAGCAATCTAGGGAAGAAGTTTATAATAAGGCTCAAGTCATCCAGGAGAATATCAAAAAGGTTTTCGATAAAAGAACAAAAGAAGATGATTTCACCTTGGGTGATAAAGTTTTAAAGTGGGATTCCAGAAGAGAGGACAAAGGGAAGCATGGAAATTTTGACAATTTATGGATGGGGCCTTATGTCATTTATGCTTTCAGAGGGAATAATGCATTCTTTCTTAGAAACTTAGAAGGGATAGAATTACCTGGTGGACCTATCAATGGCAGGATTCTCAAACACTATTTCTCTGAGCAATAGAGGATTTTCTAGCATTTATCATTGTAAATATCATTGTGTTTATTATTTGGATTGGGTGGCTTGTTAACAGAAGTTGAAGCCTGCAAAGAAGGCCCTAAGCTTCCATTGATATGTTACCATAAGTACTGCAACAAAGAAATTAGAGGTGGATATTGCTGAAATAGAACACTCAAGGCTACTGATCAAATGTTCTTGGCACCTCACAGGGAGAATGCCATCTCCAGTTGGAGCCACTGTTAGGGTCCTATAATTTATAGGATCTCAAGGTAATTGAGTATTGTATCTCAGGAATCTTATTTTGTAAATATTTGTCAATCTTCTAATGATTTCCAAATAAAATAAAAATAGAATTAAAAAATTAAAAGAGGGTATAAATAAGAAAAAAAAGAGAAAAAAAGAAGAAAAGATTGAACCCCACCAAAAGAAAGAAAAATCAAAAAGCAATAATGTTGAAAGTGTTGCAATTCTAAATGCCACTACTGATAGTTAGTTTTCTTCATTATTGTTAAATAAAGGTTGTGTGAAGCTTGTTCAAAATGCCACAATCACTAGCTTTTGGATTAATCATACAATGTAATCATGGTTAAACTTGTTTAAATTTATGTAAATTAGGTTAGAGAATAAAGATTTGCCCAACAATCCAATCTGGGTAAATCTGTAGTTAGGTAGAAAATGACATTAGTTCAACTATTCAATCTGAATCAATAGAAGAAATAAGGGATAGGCTAGATAGTTTTTCATTTTGTATAAAAGCAAATAATGTAGGTTTACTAGTCTATGTGCACCCTTTTGAAAAATAAAAATAAAAATGCTAGTTTAATTATGGGTAGGTACATTAGATGGTTTGATAAATATTTTCCTATGTCATATTTTATCCAAAGTTTTGATCATATGCTAAAAAGTGAAGTATGCGCCCTAGGGATGAAGTGCCTTTATATATTTCATTATTTATCTTTATCCTAAGTCACCAAAAAGCAAAAGTGAAAAGGCACATGGCAACAAAGCTTGTTTGTTGTATTATGGTTAAAGTATAGCAGTCTTGAAGCATCAAGATTTGATCCCACTCATTATCCACGGCCCTCATCTGCCTTCGCCCCCCCTCTTGATCTTGCCTTTACTACCAGGGGGGTCCAAAAAGATGTTTCTCCCATCGGGCCCTATCCCTAACGTGGCAACACCTCACGATATCCCACCCCCCTTGCCGAAACCACATATTGCTTGCTACTCCCTCCAAAACCGTTGTTCGTTATCCCGCTTTACCGCATCCCACCACGATTCCTCCGCCACTCTCCTCCTACCATGTCGCATAACCATTAGCCAGTTAAATGCATTCCCGAAAAATGATCATTCAGCATTAAATTTCACTTCTTTTGTAACCGTTCATATTTAACGGCCTCATGCCACCTCCAACGGTTTTCACTTCTCAGTCTTTAAAGATCCTTCCAAGCATCTTTGTTATCCTTTTCACTACTACTTCTTTGTTATTCACATTTTGACATAGTGATCGCTTTCATGCCAGTCTCTCGACCTAAAATAGATTTGAGTTGTCAGTTTTTTATTCTATTTCCTAACAGTTCATTCAACCTCACCTAATTCCCGGTAAGTCATCCTTTCTCTTACTGTTATTTTCGGTTGATACAGTCATGCCTCTGAAAACCAAGACTCAATATAAGCATGTTAATCCTTTGATTCCCCCTTCTATAGACTTAGATCACATTACTTTGGCCGATACGGATTATAGGATTAGTGAAACCCAATGTGACTACGACTTTCTTGAATTATATTGTTGGTTAGAAGACAAGCATACAGATAAAACTGATCAAAATGGGCTCTAGGAGTCCAATCTTCCCCATTACATCTTCCCCCTGACATTCCAAGCCCCTGATTGATCTGAAAATCACCCGATGAGTGGTCTTAGTTAAAGAATTATTGAATGAAGGTATTACAGACTCATGTGCTGGTATGTCTCTATGTCATTTTAGGCAACGGATCGATCAGATTGCAAAATACACAGACACTGGAAATATGGAAAATAGTAGAGAAACACAGTAAGCAAATATAAGAACACAACAATTAATAAGGAGTTCACCCTATCCTCCGGGGCTACATCTCTGATCCAGCTTCCAGTGGTGGCCTTCTTTTATTGTGTCTTAAAGTGGAGAATTACAATAAGAGCTCAATTTGAGTCTCTTGAAACAGAATTGCTTGGCAGGGTGGTTCTTGGATTCCCCAAGCCACTAGAGTGCACAGGCTCTGTTCCTTACTAGCTCTTTGACCTCTCTGGTCTACAGTGGGAGGAGCCCAATGTGGCGCTCATTTCCCGACAAATCCTCTCAGGGATGGCTCGATGCTACCTTATGTTGCAGGTTAGCTCAGCTCTCTATCTCTTTTGCTCTTTGCTTCACTGTCTTCTTCACTTTTGCTCTCTCTGTATTTGTTTCCTTCTTTTCTCTTCTCCATCTTCGATGTCTTCTGTTCTATCTGTTCATGGCTTTAAATCCATTCGATCTCATGACTGCTCGCTTCCTCTTCTTCCTCCATCGGATTACCTGATGCTACTCGCTTGGATTTCCTTGTCTCAGCATCATCATCAGGCTCATAGGGAGTGGCCACTTATCCTCCTACGAACTGCGCCAGCTTTTTCCTCATCGATTCGGTTCTTCGGTTACGTCGTGGAATGATTCATCTGCCACCTCACTGGTCAAGTCGGACTTCAGAATTCTTTATGCCACGGCTTAATCCCTTGTTAAATCTGGTCTCTCCATCGCGCACGTTCTCAGCCGTTAGATCTGGGGCCTCTAAATCCAACGTCGTTCGCTCATTTCGCGCGGTTGACTTGCTCGACTGTTAGCACATGATGAGCGGTGGTTTTCTATCTCCTCCACTTGCCATGCGTCGAGTGCTGAGTGGAATCACTAGGTTTCGACCAATCCGCTTACCGCCCAAGGGTGCCCCCAATAAATACTGTTGGCTTTGGAGCGCGAGTCCCACCTTAGCCTTTAGCATTTTCCCCCACGGTTCTTCCGGCCTCCATGCGACTGAGTGCTTCGGGGCTTAGATTCTCAAGGGGTTTTGCCCAACGATGTCAGAAATTGCTTCCTTTTCCTGATTTTGGCTTCCCAGGTGCTAGTTTTGCCTCCTACGCAGTCTCCATGGGCCTTGGTCAGCACGCTTTGACCGAGGTCCTTGTCGTTCCATGCTAGCTTCCAACTGCAATTGTTTAGAGGTTTTTCTGGTCGCTTTGTGCTCTTGAATTCGAAGTTTGTCCTGATTTGATACAGTCATGGTTCTCTGATAATTCTTCATGGATACAATTCGGATCACAACCTTCCCACCGAAAAAGCTTTTGGACCACCAAAAGTTGGTTTTCAATCATTGAATAAGTGAGGGTACAATTGTCTCACTTGTCCAATCTCAATCCACTTTGTACTACTCGGCTTTGAACCTTCGAGTCCTATTCTGGGGTACTCAACATCACCTCTACACGTCGTCCTCAGCTTCTTGTCCAGAACTGTGTCTTCCTGCAATTCATTAAGATATTGAGGTAGCAGGTCATCAATAGAAGGCAATTGACTCTGCTCTTCTGGGTCCTCAATCATTGAAGGTTCAAACAATCTCAAGTAATCTACATTTACGACTAAGTAGATGTGCATGTAAGCTGGTAGATCAAGGTGAAAAGCATTCTCACCAATCTTCTCAAGTATTTTAAGAGGTCCATACCTGATAGAATTTAGCTTCTTACCTTCACCTTGCATCCTGTCCTTGCTGATATACAGCCAGACTTGGTCACAACTTGAAAACTATGCTCCATCCAATGCTTGTCATGCCTAGCCTTGTATTTGGCTTGGCACTTTCCCAGTTTTTCATGTACTGCCTGGTGGATCTCCTGGATTTGTTCAATGAACCTAGTTTCCCTATCCACATCAATGTGCCCCTCAACTGTGGTATCTTTACCAAAGACAAAATCCAAAGGAGACCTTGGTGGGAAACCAAATCAGTTCTCAAAAGGAGATCTCTATGTAGAATAATGTTTTACTCTGTTGTAAGCATGTAGCACATAACACAAATGTTCATCCCAAAGCTTACGATGTTTACTACAATACCCTCTGAGTAACTGGATCACTATCCTATTAACTACTTATGTTTGGCCATCAATTTGTGGATGAAAATTTGTGCTTTTCTCCAGTTTGGTGTCCATCAGTTCCCACAGACTCGACCAAAACTTCCCCACAAATCAGGTGTCTCAATCAGATACAATGGAAGTGGGTAATCCAAAATGAACCCATACATTTTCAAAGAACAGTTTTGCAGTTTGTTCAATTGTAATATGTTTGTTACAGGGTATCAAAATACACATCATGTTGAACCTATCCACAACAACATATAGATAATCACGACCTTTCCTAGATTTAGGCAGTCCTCCAACAAAATCCATGGAAAGACTTTCCCAAGGGTGAGAAGGAACTGGTAGTGGAGTGTACAAGCCTAGTTTTTGATTGATGGGCTTGCTTTTAGCACACATAGTACACCCTCTTACATATCTAGAAATTGTTCATTCATTTTTTGCCAATAACAAAATCTTTGCAGCTGTGCAACTGTTTTACTTACCCCAAAATGACCTGATATTAGAGAAGTGTGTGCTTCCCTAATTATCTTTATTGTCTCAGTTTATGGAATGCAAATTCGGTCCTTCACATGATAATCCAATTCTTCTATTCTTTTGCCTTGATTAAATTTGCATATACATCTTTAAAGTCTATATCTTGAGCATATTGTTCAATGTAGCTTTCATGTAGCACAGAATTATGCTTAAGTATAGTAGATGCATTTATAATGGGTCTAGATAACATGTCTGCAACTTTATTATGTATGCCCTTTTTTATATCTGATGACTAAATGAAACTGTTGTAGAAAACCCATCCATCTATAGTGTCTTGATTGCTGCAACTTAGTTTGGGAGTGTAGATATTGAAGTGGTTGATGATTAGTATGTATTACTGTCTCTTTGCCCATTAAGTAATGTTTCCATTTTTTCACACTTTGAACTAATGCATACAATTCTTTATCATATGTAGGATAGTTAACTACTGCAGAATTAAAAGTCTTAGAATGATAACATATGGGTTTACCATGTTGTGTCAACAATGCTCCCATGGCATAGTCACTAGCATCTGTTTGGATCTCAAATGGTCTTTGCAGATCAGACAGTGCTAGTACAGGTGATGTACTAATATTTTATTTCAAGGTGTCAAAGGCTTTCTAATGTTTGTCTCCCCACTGAAACACCTTGTTCAATCCTGTTAAAGCATGTAAGGGAGCTACAATTGAGGAAAAGTTAGAAATGAGCTTCCTCCAATATTGTGATGCTCCTAAGAAGCTTCTCACTTCTGTAGAAAACTTGGGTTTAGGCCAGTTCACAATGACTGCCACTTTAGAGGGATCTATTCTCAATTCACTACCCCCTACTATATGACCCAAATAATTCAGAGATGTTTTTCCAAATTCACATTTTGAGAGTTTAACATGAATTTGTTCCCTTTTCAAAACACCTATTGTCTTCTTAACATGCTTTAAGTGTTCTTCCCACATTTTACTAAAAATTAGAATGTCATCCAGATACACAATAACAAAATCATCAAGAAAAGGTCTGAGTACATCATTCACTACTCTCATGAAAGTAGCAGGAGCATTATTTAAGCCAAAAGGCATAACCAGCCACTCATACAATCCCTTCTTTGTTTTGAAAGTAGTCTTCCATGCATCTTGTTCTGCAACTCTGACCTGATGGTATCCACTGTGCAAATCCAGCTTGGTGAAATAAACAGCTTCCTTCAATTGATCTAAAATATCATCTATATGAGGAAGGGGATAATGATTTTTTATTGTTATCTTATTCAGTGCTCGGTAATCAATGCACATTCTCCATGAGCCATCTTTCTTTCTCACTAAAACAATTGGTGACCCACATGTTGATGTGTTAGGCCTGATGAACCCTTTATTGAGCAACTCCTGCACCTGCTTCTTGATTTCAGCATTCTCTAAAGCAAACAACCTGTACATTCCAATGTTACACAATGGAGCATCTTGCTGCAAAATAATATCATGTACTATTTCCTTTTTGGGTGGCAGACCTTTAGGTTCTTGAAACAAGATATCATACTCTGAAACAGCCTTTTCTAAATCAGCTTGTTGTTTAGCATCACAGCCCTCAAATACATTGGTTTTATCAGGTTTCTTTTCCTTTACAACCATCAGTAAGAATTGTTTGCATGAATTTATCATTCTTTTCACCTGCCCTGAGTTTAAGAGAGTGTAATTATTCTTGAGCTTATGAGCTCTTACAAAGTATTTGATTCCATCTTTAACAAGTAGATACTTGTTCTCAGCTCTATAGAAAATAGCTTTTCTATCATACAAGTAAGGACTTCCTAAAACAATTCCACATATATCCAAAGGAATTATGTTTAACTCAACCTCATCTACAAATGCTGACCCAAAAAAAAACTTGAGTTTGCATTGTCCAGTCACTTGTAGTTGTGATTTATCATTCAACCATCCTAATGGGTATGGTTTCTTGTGAGGTGTAGTTGCTAATCCCAATTTCTTTACAATTGCTTCGGAAATTAAATTTACTTGTGAGCCACTATCGAACAAAGTATCAATCTTTTGATATTTGGAAACAACTCGAATATGGAAAAGCTCATGTCTTTTCTCTCACTTTCTTCATCAGTAATAGACTGAGTAGACTTACAAGTAGATGCTTCAGAATTCTTACCTTTTATACCTGTGGCTGCAATGGTTGTTTCATCCCCCGAGTCTGACCCCAAATCTTTTTGAATAGTTGTAGCAGTCTTCTTCTTCTTTCCCTCGAACTCCGTAGGTCTCAGCTTTGGATGCAGAATCTAGCAACACTCATCATCATGCCCATCCTTTTTACAGTGAGTGCATGAAGCTTTGCTTTTTTGTGCAGTGTTAGCCTTCCTTTCTTTCCACTTTTGCTTTCTTTTCTCCTTACTCTTACTTGCAATGGGTTGGGATGGTCCCCCAACTTCTAGATTTCCATTCTTTCCTCTAGATTCTAGATGAGTAGCTTGTACAAATACCTCATCTATACTAGTGGGATTAAACATGAGGATGGTATGCCTCATGTAGCTTTGTAGACCACCAATGTACTTCAACAGAGTCTCTGGTGAGTCTAATGAGATTCCTAGAATCAATGCTCTCTTTCTAAATTCTTGAGTGTACCCTTGCACACTTTGCCCTTTCAACTGTCGAAGATTCTGCCAACTCATCATTGTTGCATATAGGCCAATGGATAGAACTGATTTTTGATTGCAGAAACAAACTCACTCCAGACAAAGATGGTCTTACCATGTCTTTTCATATCAGCTTGAGTTTTGCCTTCCCGCCAAACCAAGGTAGTGCCTCCTAGGTGTAGGCTTGCCAGCTAAATCTTGCTCTTGTCTAAGTCGATGTTCTGTACTCTGCAATAAACATCAATTTGTCTAATCCAATTGTCCAACTTTTCTACATTTAGCTCTCCATCATATATAGGCAAATAAAATTTAACATCTAGTTTGATCAAATATGCTTTCTTTTTGTTTTTAGGGCTATTAGGAGGTGTGAGAAAGCTTTCCTCTTTCCCTTTTCCTTTGGAGTGGTCATGGAAAGGTGATTCATCTTCTCCTTTGTCTTGTTTAGAGCCTGACGAATCTTCATCCTTATGTTTTCTAAAGTCCCTATACATTTCTTCTACCCTCGACTTTATGGATAGGAAACTTTCTATGAATTGAGGGTCTGGCCCTGTAGAACCTTCCTCTAACATTGTCTTCCGAGGATAGACTCTCCCAATTTCAGGATTGGTTTCGACCAACTCTCCTTCTCCTAATTTGAGCTTTGATCTAGTGAGCATTCATGGCTAAACCAACACAAGCTTGTCTAACCTCGATAGTCTAAAGCTCTGATACCACTTGATCTGAAAATCACCCGATGAGTGATCTCAGTTAAAGAATTATTGAATGAGGGTATTACAGACTCATGTGCTGGTATGTGTCTATGTCATTTTAGGCAACAGATCGATCAGATTGCAAAATACACAGACACTGGAAATATGGAAAATAATAGAGAAACACAGTAAGCAAATATAAGAACACAACAATTAATAAGGAGTTCACCCTATCCTCCAGGGCTACATCTCTGATCCAGCTTTCAGTGGTGGCCTTCTTTTATTATGTCTTAAAGTGGAGAATTACAATGAGGAGCTCAATTTGAGTCTCCTGAAACAGAATTGCTTGGCAGGGTGGTTCTTGGATTCCCCAAGCCACTAGAGTGCACAGACTCTGTTCCTTACTATCTCTTTGACCTCTTTGGTCTACAGTGGGAGGATCCCAATGTGGCGCTCAGTTCCCGACAAATCCTCTCAGGGATGGCTCGATGCTGCCTTATGTTGCAGGTTAGATCAGCGCTTTGTCTCTTCTACTCTTTGCTTCACTGTCTTCTTTGCTTTTGCTCTCTCTATCTTTGTGTCCTTCTTTTCTCTTCTCCATCTTCAGTGTCTTCTGTTAATTCTGTTCATGGCTTTAAATCCATTTGATCTCACAACTGCTCGCTTCCTCTTCTTCCTCCATCGGATCACCTACTGCTGCTCGCTTGGAGTTCCCTGTCTCGGCATCATCATCAGGCTCACAAGGAGTGGCCACTTGTCCTCCTACGAACTGCACCAACTTTTTCCTCGTCGTTTTGGTTCTTCAATTACGTCGTGGAATGAGTCATCCGCCACCTTGGCAGTCAAATCGGACTTCAGAATTCTTTATGTCGCGGCTTAATCCCTTGTTAAATATGGTCTCTCCGGGCGCATTCTCAGCCGTTAGATCTGGGGCCTGTAGATCTGACGCCATTCGCTCATTTCGCACGGTTGACTTGACTGTTAGCACGCGATGAGCGGCCCTTTTCTCTCTCCTTCGCTTGCCATGCGTCAGGCGCTGAGTGGAATTGCTAGGTCTCGGCCAAATTCGCTTACCACCCAAGGGTGCCCCCGATAAATACCATTGATTTTTGAGCGTAGGTCCGGCCTTAGACTTTAGCATTTTCCCCCATGGTTCTCCCAGCCTCCATGCGACCGAGCACTTCAAGGCTTTCCTTCTCGAGGGGTTTTTCCCAGCGATGTCAGAAACTGCCTCCTTTTCCCGATCCGGGCTTCCCAGGTGCTAGTTTTGCCTCCTACACAATCTCCATGGGCCTTAGTCAGTGTGCTTTGACCGAGGTCCTTGTCGTTCCACGTTGGCTACCAATTGCCACTGTTCAAATGTTTTTTGATTGCTCTGTGCTCTTGAATTCGAAGTTTGTCCTATTTGATAGAGTCATGGTTCTCTGATAATTCTTCATGGACCCAATTCGGATCACTGATTTTACCAGAAAATGTCAGGCATGTTATGTCCCTGCTCAAAGAGCTATCATGGCCCCTTCAGGTGACATTCTCTTCATAATTATTACCCAGTCCATTGACCAAATGATGTTGGCTCCCACTATGGAAAATAATACTCCTTTCTCCTTAGAAGCCCTCACCCAGCTTTATCAGAAGCTGGATTTCGCTACTAGAGCTAAAATCTTTGAAATATTCTTGCCTGAGAATGCCCAATTACCTAAAAACAATCCTCCATCTTCCTTAATCAATCCAAACAAATTATATCCATGATTTCCTATATTTTAGGTTATTATTCTAGTCAATGGGTAGATGAGCCCATTTTAGGATTCCTCTCCATACTTTCCACAGATAGCAAGCCTTCCATTGTGTTTAATTTCAGTCAATTCTTGGCTGATAGTATTCATGAACAATTCATAAAGTTTCCCAGAGAGCGGGTGTTTATTTACACCTCCATTTTGATTTATATGTTCCTTTACTATCAAGCAGATAAATTCAGTTTTGCAATGCAGAAGCTTGATGATGCAGGAAATCAACAACCATTGATCTTTTGGACATAATTGGTCATGAAAGAACAGTAGGAGTTTGCTTATAAGTAGTTCATTGAATATTTTTTTCATTCAGCCATGAACATCCTTAATAGTGCAATTCAGCCCAGGATCAACGAAGAAGTCAAGAGAATTGTGCACCTGACATATCAAGAAAAGACTGGGGATTGGTATTTATACCAAAATTACACAGAGATCAAGGTGTATGGTTGTGAATTCACACCATACAAACTCCCCAAATACCTCCCCATGAGGATTTTTTCCCTGGAGTATATTACACAGATGCTAAATTCGGATGACATACATTTTGTAGTGGCCAAGAAGAAATCACAGTTCAGAATTAAGACACAAGTGGGCCCATTTGTATGTAATATCAGGACAACAGGTGAAGAAGCAGATAAGATGCTTAAAGAAATGAAGTTCACTTTGAGCTTTACATGGTGATATGACCCTTGTGGCATTATTTCAAAGCTTAGAGTGGAGAATAAAAGCACTCCTTACATTCATACTTGAAGGCCTAAAATAGAGTAGTATGGTAATCAGTTGGGATGGATAGAAAACACATTACAAGAACCTAAACAATAACTCTTTTCTACTTCCAGTTTGTAGACTCCCACTCCTCCAGAAAAATCAAGTAAAATATAGAGGGAGGAAGAATCATCATCGACAACAGGAAGTGAATCCAAAGAGTTTAGAGTCAGTTATAGGAAGAGAACAAAGTTGACTCCTAGGGTAGATGTGGAAAAAGAGACAAAAGAGTAGGTTGCCATCACAATCATAGATTCACTACCAACAACCAAAAAATTTACAACATCTCCTGCTGGACCTTCATCATCACAAGGTTAGAAGGAAACTGAGCTAGAGTCAAAAAATGTCCAAACAGAAAAGGAGAAGACAGTTTTTGATAGGTACAGCAAGATTAAGCTCAGAAATGAGATTCTCAAAAACAATACTTATAATTAGTTTTGGAAGTAGAGCTCCAACTCAAAGAGTAGATTGTTGTCATTTTTTGACACGGAGCATGGAAAAATGCAGATGGCCTTCCTTGAGGCCCAAACTTCACAGCCAAAAATAGCAGCATACTACAAGAGCACTACCTTTGAGTTCAGCACCAAAGACATCCATCCCATTGATAAAATGGAGATGCACAAGCAAACTAGTGAAATGATATCTTCTACTTTAACTAACACTGCTATGTCATTGTCTAAGTTGCAGGTTTCATTTGCCAATGTTCAATCACAGTTGAAAATGGAGAAGGTCTCCTCCCTATCAAAAGATAATAGGATTAAGTCTTTGGAAGACTTGGTGCTAAAGATAGGATATGATCCCAAAGATGTCAATGCTGCAGCGGAGATTATTAAAAAGAAGAACTTGGACATTGCAGCATTGATAAAATAGCTTAATCTTCCAGCCACAGAGGATCCATTGACCAAGGACATTGAAGAAAATGAAGCACAGAAAGCTGACATGGTGAAGTTGATCATAGACCAGAACATACATATTAGGTAGATGGAGGCAGAGATGGATAAAATGATAAAGGAGAAAGAAGAAATTCAGAAGATGGCCATTGTCCCCCTGGATGCCATACCCATTTCTCAGCTTCCAGCAACAGGAACAGCCACTGTAGCCACTCCTTCCACTCATACTGCAAGTGTTAAACAGGTGACCAAGACACTGGAGAACATGTCTCTCGAGTTAAAAGAGATCAAGCCTTTGCAATATCAAATCAAATTTTTAGAAGTACAAAACACCAAAGCTGAAGCTTCTTAGGTTACCGAAATGCAAAAATCACATAGATTGTTGGAGAAGTTGCAGAAGGTGGAAAGGGACACTTCAATTGGTCACACCTTGGCCCAAGCCAAGGAAACCATTTGGATGAATATTTTATATTATATGAATGATATTTTGCCTCCTATCCAAATCATCGTTGAGCAAAAAGAGCTGATAGAAAAGGATATAAAAACTATTGTGCAGGGAAGAGAGAATCTTGGAGAAATTCCCACAGAAGCCTCCAACGTCATCATATTCCTAAATTCTAAGTCAAAATATGAGCTTGAATAATTAGGAATCGATGATAGAACTAACACTATTTTAGAAGTGAAGAAAGTATTCACAAATAGGAACCTTATTGATCAGTTGGAAGAAAGATGTGAAACCTTGGAGCTGCAAGTAAACAGGTTCACTAACAGAATTGAAGCATTGATCCAGAAAGGATTACCCATCATTTATGTAATAAATGACAAATTAATCACTCAGGAAGACTATGTCCTGAAGATGAAAGAAATGGCTAGAAATAGCGTCAAAGTCAATGGGATTAAGGGCAATATGACAGCAAAGGCATTTTTGGAAACTATGTCAAATGATTTATGTGTATAGAATGAAATAAAACACATTTTTACAATGAAGCCGACTCTTGCCAAATACGCAGAGGTAGATGAAATTTACCGAAGGGTAATGAAATTGATCGTACCAGATGAAAAGAGATGGGAAGAACTTATTGATTTACTGGATCAAAAAGGTAATTCAGGAGCAGTAAGACAATGGCAAGCACATCAGCCAACACGACAGCCAGTTTAGCAATGCAGCACAGTTTCAGGTTGATTCAGCAACCGAAAACATCAAAATAGGGCCACCTTTCTTCTCAGTTGTCTACGTGGCCTATTTTTCTGCCAGGATTAGATCATATTGTTTATAATTAGGCTAATAATACATTGTCAGTTTGACAACGATTTTGTAAAGGATTTTTGTAATTATCAGTATAAATACTTCATTATTCGAAGTATTAAGGGTTGATTTCTAAATGTAATTTCTTCTGCATATTGTAATTTTTCAAAGCATTTGAGCATCAACAATATAGGGACCTTTCACACGATTCATGCGGTGTACCAAATGGTGATGTGTTTCTTCATTTTATTTGTTTAAACATTGTTTTTCTTTCTCTCTTATTCTGAATGTTTGAATTACTTAACAGAAATTGTGATAAATAGGATTTGTTATTTAGAGCACCCTATTTTGGTTGTTGGTAATTTTAGTGTTTTCAACTGAATTCAAATCAAGGAATTCTTAATTGCTTCTTGATTTCTACTGAACCTTACACTTCTTTTATTTCACAACTCATTTAATTTTTGAAAAGATCCAATTAGTGCAACCTAGCTTGCCCTGTGAGAACTCCTCTAAAAATTGATGCAAAATCCAGTTTAATTTAAAGACTCCATGGCCCAATGGAATTATAACACTTAAATCAACCAAAACAATCAAATCAAAACAAACAAGTACAATCATAACTAGCCTAAAATTCACATAAAACAAAGCTAAATTAAAAAGAGAGATTCTTCTCTGAAGCTGGCAGGGCTAGATCCCAACTTCCAAAGTGGTTTTGATGTTGTCATGTGCTTACTCCCTCAACCTCAAAAATATAGAACGACAACAAGATGCATGGGGTTTCTAACACACGAAGGGGAAAAGGAAGTGTTCCCCTTAGAAGCATGTAATACTACACAGCTTGAAAGGAACACAAGAGCGGAAAGACATCACAAGCTTAGATGCGGAATAGTCCACTAATCAAAGTGACGGGTTAATCCAGCAACAAGCATTCAACAAGATTCATACAATTGCATACAAAGTAGTTCATAAGCAAATGTGTAAGTTAAACAACATACATTCCTAAAGAAACCAGAATAGTCCAACTACAATAACAACATATGCATGAAAGTGTGTTGGCCATCTTATTGTTATTATTATTATAAGTGAAATTCCCATCCATACATACACCATTCACAACCACTAGCCCCAAGAGTGGAACATTGTAGTCAAGAACACTTGCTCCTCCAAAGAAGTATACTCACTCTACGTTGTGGAGAAGCCAAGGCTCATCACAATACTCTCAATCCTTCCCTAAGCCTAAGCCTAGCCAAAATCTTGGCTCCGAAAAGCATGTTCTATGAGTTATGAGGTTCTATTTATAACAAAGGGTGGGATGACCCTTGACATTCCCCTTTGTGACTCTTTGACTACCCTCATGACTCTTTAACTTCTTTACAAATAACTCATTGCATTACATAGTGATTGTTTGCATTCCACTAATGACACTTGGAATTTTACAAATAATATACATTTTCCACATGTACCCATGTGAGACAAAATAGGGTAGAGACAACCTAACAAGACAAAACACCATGACTCAAAAGTTTGGGGAAATACCAACTCGGAAACATCCACTTAATGCTTCTTGTTCACGTACTGATGCCAAGATTGGCACTGTGCTAAGATGTCCCCAAACTGCTTGATGGTGTCTTTCTAATAGCAAACTCTTTCCTCTGTAACTTCTGGGTATATGGTCTTGGAACCTTTGTCCAACTCATCCGGAATCATGTGCATCATGGTTTGGACCATAACAAGACCACCCATGTAATTATGATGTTTTGTGTGCTCAACTCAAAGTCATCGTTGGTGGCCTCTCACCTTAGTTGCTCCACACACCTCTCGATCTCTAGCCAGACTTGGCTCTTGTGCTTAGCTTTGGTGAGGGAACTGATTAAATGGATCATGTGCATTCTTATCATGAAATCCAAACTCTTATACAACCGTCCATATGAATCTTGTATGTTGGTGATAAACAGGGCAAGCTTCTCATAGTTTTATGTCAACATCCATACCTTTGCTTTGTCTATCTCTTCATGCAGCTTCATCACCTTTGGAAAGTAAAGTGGGGCCATTTATACCGCATTGTCCACTCTTTCCCATGGGTGATGACAGCATGTATGTCCTGTAGATTTTGGAAAAACATTTTTCTCCACTGCTATGAGCCATATGGATGGGCAGCCGCCTGATGCACAATGACGAATCCATCATAAAGCTTATGTATGATAGTCTCAAGTGTTGATACTTCAGCAAGTATTTCTTTCCTTATCTCTGCCATTGTGGAACCTGTGCTCTACTCTTTGGATTGTCTTACCTCTTGCCTAGTTACCTACAAGTTCTTTGCCATCTGTTAATTCTTGGCCAACAATAACTTGACATTTGATCTTATGGCTCTTGCATAAGCCAAAGTGGCAACGGCCATGGCATCTAGATGCTTTCTGACATCTGACATTATCACCCTTTCCTTCATGAATGCAAGTGACACATGATCATCTGGGAAATGATTTCTCTGCACCTATATAATCTTCTTATGTAACTCATCAAATGACAGATTGTACACATCCATCACCATATCATCATCAAGGAGAACAACCTCCCCTTGCTCGCTCAGGATTGGTTCTGACACTAGAGGTGGTGGAGACTGAGAGGTGACTTTAGGTTCTCTCAGCATGAGGTCAGTGTCTTGGTCCTGTGGCTCCTACCCAACTCCATGTTTGTCACTTCAATCAGTTTTTCAATCTACTAAGGAAGCTCTTGATCCTGCATGTGCTCACCCTCTTCTTCACTTGCAAGTTGTTCTGACTCCTTAACCTGTATGGGCGTTGTTTTATCTTTCTTCATGCCTTGCCTTTCTTCTTCCTTTTGTTTCTTCTTCTCTTCCTTCTCCCTCTTTCTCAGCTCCTGCTCTTCCTTCAACTTCTTCTTTGTTTCCTGCAACTTCCATTCTTCTTCCTCCAACCTTTGCTTCTCTTTCTTCCTTCACTCTTCTCTCTTTAGTTGTTGCTCCCTCTTTACCTTCACTTCCAAAGCTTATTTCTCAGTGATGAGGACTGATTTCCTCTTGTATCTTTGATCAACCTTTGGGTTCTCGGCAATCTTCCTCTTTCCTTTATCCTGCACTGCATTGTTGCTTATTACTCTTGTTGTTGTTTCTTCCTGTGTTGTTGTTGCCTACAGAGTACCTTTCCAAGTTATCACTATACTGACTATATCGTGGAGATTGGAGTCATTGTAACAATATCTTCAATGGTCCTCCTCGTGCCAATGGAATGTCTCGTGGATCCATGGATAATACACCTTCGCACAGTGGTTCTTGAAAATACCATGGGGAACATACAGATTATAGTCTTTGGTGTCGAACTAGAACTTCACTATCTCCTTAGCTTTGGCATCTGCATCCGTCAAGTTCTTAATCTCATACAATCCAATCCACAAAGGAAGGGTGGGCCATGGTGCCTTCTTCCTCCTATGCAGTCCTGCTGATAACCCTATGGAGATGTGGTATGAGATCTCTTGCATGACCAACTTGTTAGTGGTATACCTTAGTAGAACATGCAGAGGCTTCTCTTTGCCAAACATCCTAATGAAGGTGCCACCGGGTGAGGCATACCAGTCTATAATGTCAAGTATTGTCTCTGTCGCTTCTTAGGACATGCAAGGTGGATCCTACTCAAAGATCAACTTGTACAACAGGATGATGAAATGGTCAGTCAACCTCACCATAACTCCTTAGTAGCTGCAGTCAAAAAGCAACTTGCAATAAATTTTGATAGTAGTCTCTTTTGGTGTCCATGTCCAACTCATGCCAGGAAACTAATTTTGGGCACATACTGCATCAAGTAAATATGCGGACATGTAGAATCTCACTTGCTCATATTTAGGCAGATTTTGTGCATTAGTCACATGGAATTTCAACTAAAAAGCCAATAGATCTGACCAATTGAATGGTTTTTCATCACTCACCAGTTGATCCAACATAACCACCCAATTTTTCAGAAAGGTCTACGTGCTCTCTTGACCATATAATTGAAATGCAAAGATGATCAAGAACTAATAAGCCGTTCTAAGAAACTGTGTGTTGTAAACATGATTGGGTGTCGTTCTTAACTTTGATGGCTCTTTCACCCAGCACTTTACAATATCTATGGTTTTCACAAATTTGTGGGTGGCATAGAAAAGTGAGTCCATGTGGTTCATCGGCTAAGGTAAATGATACATATGTTGATAGTTCTCTACCCTGAAGGAGGCAAGCTCTATCCCACTAGCACTGCTCAATGTCATAGTCTTCAAATCTATGTGTGAGATAATCCAGTGGATGATGTCGCACATGGGAAGGCAAGGTACCTTCATGCAACCTTGTGTAAGCGTGACCGATGCATGTTGATGTAAACCTGTCAATCCTCTAAGTCTTCCTTGAAGTCATCTACAAAGATATCCTTGATTTCCTGCCATGTTAACTTCATGCCCTTCCACATGAACAGTTGAGTGTCTGCATAAACTGGCAAATTCACTGACACCTGCTCAAATGCTTCCCCAGTGCTACTCTCAACAGTATCCTTTGATGCAGCTCTCTTAGAGGCCATTTTACCTATAACTGCTAGAGATTTTCTCTACAAATGTTGTACTTAGAGACAGAGAGGACACTCATGGCATGAAAATGTTAGCTTGAAACCAAAATCACTCCAAGAATCAAACCAAGCAACAAATTGAGCAAACACTGGGACGGATTACACAATCTTGGCTCATAGAGGTGACTGGATGCTAGCTAGAACTACACATTAGAAAGTCCCATCAATCGATGAGGAGGTCTTGCTTAATAGAACTATGCAATTTGCAGTTCAGTCTCGACACAGGCCAGGAGAGACTAGGAATTACACAGTCTTAGTGACCAAGGCTCGAGCTTCGATCCTGGAACTGCATAGTGTGCAATTGGAGCCAAGCCTAGGAAACCTTTGCGTAATTCCAAAATCCACGGCCAAGGCCTTGAGCTCCAAAAATGCGCAATGCATGCTTAGGAAAATGAGGTTCGGGCCAAGGAAGCCCAAATCTGCCCAAGGGGAGTGAGAAATCAAAAAGATCTGAAGGATAGTGTGATCTTGGGAGTAGATCTGAGTGAATGATGATGCATGCGAGTGAAGAAAGTGCAGGAATCAATCAAATTGAAGGAAAATGAAGCATGTGGAGGGATTCGTCGCAACGACGATCATTGGTGCAAAAACTGGGTGATGCATGCAACACTTGGGAAAGGCAATTCAAAACTTAAAATAACACTTCTAAAAGATAAAACAAGTTAAAATTCCAATGGTCATTCAACAAAACGAGTGAAACAACACTCTCACAAGCTAAAAAGACAAAAGCAATAGAAAAAGTGGCACAAGACTATAAAAGCAAGACTTACCCAGAAAAGCAACGACAATCGCACCGAAGGTTCCTTGATCTCCTCGGGAATGCTAGAGTTCCAAGATCGAATGTGAAAATGAGTTATGGTAGTGTCAATTAAATATATTTGATCGATTTAGGTTTTATGACGCGAAGGCAAAAAACCAAGGAAAAAAAGACACTTGGCGCAAGTTTCTAAAATAACTCAAGTGTCTCCTCTGGGCTGCTAAAAATAGATCCCTATTTTTTAGGGATGTTTTTTCTCTTTTTTATTTTTTCTTTTTCGAGAAAATATTCCATGCATGGCCCTGAGAGATTGCACAATTGTGGGAAGGACTATGCAACTCACTGGCCCATGCACTAAACAGTTTCTGAGGGAGAAGCTTTTGCGCAATTTCTGGGGTGGGTGGCTCTGGGCTACCTATTGAACTCTGTGCCATTTCCCAGTTGAAGGTTAGCTCTACACAATTTTGGAGCTGAGGGATCACTATCAACTTGGATTACACAATTCCCGAGAGCAAGGTTGGTTTCCCTCAAGGATTCTGCAGTTCACTAAGGCAAGCCTGGAACTAGGTGAAAAACAAGTCAAGAGATTGACTTGTGGGTTAGGCAGTAAACCAAGTGAGAAAACACAAGCCAAAAATGCAAAATATAAATATCAATCAAAGCGCAAGTACCTGCGTCAGTGTGAGATGAGTTGTTATGATTTAAGAGGGAGGCTCCAAAATGAAGCATAGGCAAACATTTGGAGGGTGGTTGTAGCCGCTACAACAGGAAGGTAAGATGTTATTCGAATGATTTTTTGTGAGAAACTAATAGTATGGCCACTATATTTGTATTAGTCAGCATTCCTAACTTGAAATATGGGGCTAACTCAGGCAATGATCATTTCCTCAACTCAAGTAAGTCACTAATAGGATTGTGGGTTGGTCACCAAGATTAATATTATTCCATTTGAAGAATCGATGAACATTTGTATCTCTATGAATGTGTCCATCAGAAAATGGGTGACAAATAATGCTAAGGTATGATTTTGTTAAAAAATGTGTAACTAGGCTTGGTCTTCATAAGTATGAAATGTATTCTTGTAAATTATAAAATGAAAAGAAATTATTATTATTGGAGCATGGGTTTCATGCTCAAGTTATTTTATTTTATAGGTCAAGCACCCATTGAATCCTTCTAGGGTTTGTACTAGGTCTAAGAGTCATTGACATATGAAGACACTATGGGCACATTGTATCTAGTAAAGAAAAATTTGTTTTGTCTTCAAAGTTTCAAAATACCCTCCAAGATTAAGTTGGCCTAGAAGTTGTCAAGTCGGCCTACATGAGAACCATGTCTACCCTTGAAGAGGCTTATATATAGAGAGGAACTCATCCTAAATTATCATCAATCATGCATCTCTCATTCTATGCAAAGAATAAGACAAGAATAAGTCGAAGAAGAAGTATGAAGTCGAAATCGAAGGAATTCAAAGAGCTTGGGCTAGTTCTCTCTCTCATAAGCAATTTGAAGCTAGGATTTTTCTGTGCAAGGGTCATTTCTAGTTTTATCTTAGAAGAAGGAGAAGAAAGAAGACAAGTGAAGGTCACTTAGGGTATATCTCTAGCCCTAAGCCTCAAGGAAAGGCAAGCGAAGTGTTTCTAAGAAAACTAGTGTCTTTTCGAACGACTAGCCCTCTAGGTTTGGCAGCTACCCTAGAAACAACAGTTTAAAGCAATTCATGATTTATTCTATGTATAATAGATAAGAGAAATACAATGGAACCAACCTGGAACTTCCACTTAATCCCTTGCTTGATCTCTCTCCCCCTTGACAGAGCTCGCAACTCCTCCCCGTACTTATCTTGCTTGGAGAATACCTATAGAAACACAATAACAAAGAACCATCAAAGCATCTTGATCTATTATATCATAAACATTATAGAATCAGATTTGTAATGAACATACAATAGCATTTACAAATGATAACATTCGCAGTTGCACAATTATATGGAAGAAAACTTGAAGAACTTTATTAAATAGAAGGGAGAATTACAACCCAGTTGTCTAATCCAGCATCATCCTCCTAGCATCAATCCCTCTTCACCTCATGAAATAGCAAGACCACACCAACAATACAATGCTCTTTCCTCAATTACAAACTATCAGCACTTCCTTGCAATTCACAAAAATCCAGCCTCCATATCTCTTAGATGAGGGATCCATTTATAGATGTGTGCAAGGGTGTGAGTCATCTTTGGGGTTTTGATTAGTGTCATTCCACTTGTTACAATTGGTTCCACTTGGAGATCTCTTTGATCTCTTACTCATCCTTTGGCGAATTCAGGGAGGCAAGTGTCATAGGAGAAGTTTCTAGAAGATCCCATGAGCATCCACTTAGCAAACTGTCTCGGAAATTTGTCCATCCTCGCCCATCACACCCTATAGAAGGCCTAATCAGTATGCATCGCACCTAAGTAGTGTACCACTCAGTATGCATCGCACTTGGCCAGTGTAGCAGTCAGTATGGTTCAATTTAGGCCATATCTGGATGGTTTCTCAGGTGGAACTTTTGGGGAATGATGTAATCAGATGACCATGTTCTTTTAGGGTATGAAACCACTCTTTTAGGGGTTGATGAGCCCTAGTTTATTGAAATATAATATTGGGGTTGAAGTGCCCAAAAATGTCTATAACAGTTGCCCCCTAAAGCATGAAGTCATAAATCTTAATGTCGGGTGAAATGCTTTATCATGAGGATCTGAGGTTTCGAACTGGAAGGTGACATGTATAAGATACAATACAATACATTATCATAATATAATTTTCATGATCTAGCTGAGGTGGGCATTCCCATGCTCAACTTTATAAATTCATTTCATGTACATAGATCAGATAGTCATCTACAAATGTCGACTAGTGATTCTTCAGATGTAGAGTCATCATCCTTGGCCCAGATGACCATCTATGCAGCTTCTTTGTACTTTTGATGTCTTTATATCCCTAAATATATTGCAGCCCGAATGGATGAAACTAGATCTGGGGTCTTCAAACTCGTTCAATCCTCACCTGATGTACAAGTCAATCCATGTGAAGATATTTTTTGAATTCGAACATGGAAAGACATCGCCTGATTACCAGCCAATAATGTGGGTTGTTAACAGACGTGAGAGGAATTACCAATAATGATAATGACCCTGAAGGTACTACAGTACAATTCACGTGGTGTGAATATATGATCCGATGTCGAACACCACGCAAAATCTTTCGGTCAAAGGCCATTGATGTCAACCTATCGCCAGAAGTGAGAAACTTGCCATTGAGGCATGCAAGCTTCAAAGTACTGAAAGGGGTGTTTCTAAGTCAACTTCTTGGATAATGAGCTGATGTTGACAAGAAGTGACTCGTCGTAGAAGGGCCTTAATGTATCCCACATCTACGACACGAAACGAAGAAAATGATTTTCTGGAGGTGAAAACGATCTGACGACACAAGGTTCACGAATGGCGATCATGAAAAATGAAGGTTGAAGGTATTGCAGTGGATGAGACATTAACTGGATTGTGGTTTCTCAAC
This sequence comes from Pinus taeda, assembly GCA_000404065.3. Taxonomy (NCBI): domain Eukaryota; kingdom Viridiplantae; phylum Streptophyta; class Pinopsida; order Pinales; family Pinaceae; genus Pinus; species Pinus taeda. The sequence goes on from APFE031744915.1 coordinate 43,151, forward strand.
TAAATGACTTCTCTTGAACATGTCGGCGCCACTGATATGGATTGGTAGCGTTAACCCCAAAATATGGATGGTGTGAAAGACTAATGGTGAGATGACCGATGAACAGAATAACCCAACCCGACTCAATAATGGTGATGGAGTGAAAGTGTCATGTTCAAGAGCGACCTGCTACCATAAATTTCTTCAAGTTTTTTTCCCTTTATCCCCAGTCATTACTGACCAGTACCTCTTTACTTTTTTCAAGCTTGAGGAGGATAACATATGCTTGTTCTATAATTTTCCCTTCGAGCAAACCTGTCGCTATGTTTTAACAAGTCTAGCGATAGTGAAACTCGTTCTTTTCTAGGATGGACAAGTTTGTCACAATTGTTTTAATGATTTTAACGACAAGAATAACTTGGTCCTTTTCATGCTTAGAGAGTTTGAAAAGGGATGAAAAGGAAACTCCATAAGTTCTTTTTCGTAGAATAATCCCTTAGGTTCGAAAAAGGATAAGATAATACAAAAGGGATGACTTTTCCAATCACTTCAACGAGCTGAAAAAGAAAAGCGCTCGAACTTTTTCATGAGATAATCCCTCAGGTCCAAAAAATATTAAAATATACAAGAGGGATGGCACTTCCAATCATTTTAACGAGCTGGAAAGGCCAATTGCTCGACAAAATTTTCATATTTAACGAGTCTGAAAAGGGTTTAAAGGAGACTCGATTTTGAGGAACGAGTGGTGTCTAGAGTAGCAACTGGTTTTGGGTAATCTTGGAACTTCTCAAAACATGGTGGTTTCTGTGAAGAGGTTGGCTAACAATACCACTCATCATAATTGTTCCTCAAAAAGGGTAAACAACCAAGTGGAAGCTTATTGATCAGCCAAAAGAATGGAGGTGATGAGAGGTACACAACCAAGGCTCAAAACGCTGATAGAAAGGCAATCACAAAAGGTTAATTACTCAAAGGTGGGTTCATTTTTTAACGAGCTTGAAGTGTGGGGAAACTATGCTCGGAAGTGGGTTCATTTTTTAACGAGCTTGAACCCTAGGGGAACTATGCTCGGTATCAATTTCATAAGCTTGAAATGACAAACCTAAAAATTGAAAATGAAATCGAAAAAAGGTTTGCATGCCCCCAGCATGATGAAAAGGAGAGTCTCTTGTAACCATATGGAAACTACTAAGGTTAGGTAGGATGGTTTCGTTCACAGAATAAACAAAACACTTCCTTATCTTCGTCCAGCATAGACAAAAGTGAATGGTGTGTCAGACCAATCACATAACCTATAGGGAAACTTATCTTTTCAACTAGGTTTGTCCGTAGAATAGACAAGGGTGCATGCCCCCAAAGCTTCGTTACATTCACCAGATTACTCATGGTTATCAGGTGGGTGAAATGAAGGTTCATTTACAAGATCAAGTGAAAGAATCGACTAGAATTTTATGAGATCTAATCAAAGACTCAACTTGGAACTTTGCTCTAGGGGTCCTTGTTTCATTTTTTAACAAGCTTGACACAAGACAAGGAACTCTGCTCATATCTTTGGTTTCATTTTTTAACGAGGTTGACACAAGACAACGAACTATCCTCTGAACTTTTGGTTTCATTTTTTAACGAGGTTGACACAAGACAATGAACTATCCTCGGGCTCCTTTGCTCAGAACTAATAAGTGGTCATGAAAGAGAGATCTGGTTCCAATGCCCCGAGTACATAATGTACAACATCATTGAATTGATCGTCAGGCGATGTAGGTATGGAACAGGTTGCCACATAATTAACCTTTGGCAGGGATGATACCATTGGTACAAAAGGACCATTTAGGGAAGATGGTTGACTAGGAGCCATATTTGGACCGAGAAATGAAAGCTGGTCAATGGTGACAATCTTGCCTTCATGCAGGAAACAAATCACTCGAAAGAGTGTTGAAACAATAGCTCCCATGTGATAAACATAGTCACACCCAAGAAGTAAATTGTAATCTAAAGGTCCTGGGACTACCATCACGTTCAGATAAATGGTTTTTCCTCCCAAAGTGATAGGTAACTGAGGAAGGATCCCTAACAGTCGACTGGTTCCTTTGTTAAAGCCAAACAGATTCTGTGTAACAGGCACAAGCGGTGGCTAACCGAGCGCTTACCAAGCAGTTGAGGAAAGGATACTCACAGATGCGCCTTCATCTATGATAGTGCCAGATACAATCATATTACAAACTTGTACTATGATCTGGAAAGGCACATAAGAAGGAAGGCGAGATCCTGCCAGTTGATTCCAATCAAAGGAAGTAACTAGACTACTTGGAGGGGGTACCGTAGAAATGGGAGGATTAACCCCTTGAGTTACTAGAACTGGAGGGTTTTCCTTCTGTCTCGATGGAACAAGTGGATTGCCCCCAAGCTCATTTGAATCTGAAGAAACAAAAAAGAACTTGAGCATTATTTTTTTCACCCTCTTCGGGAAAGGTACAATTAGCTGAAGGTGAAATCGGGCCAACTACTGCCTCGGCCTGTTGATTTTGGTTGGGCATAGACTCATAGGATTCACTTTCAGAGAGAGTGGTTTCAACCAACGGTTGATTTAAGTCAGTCGATTCATCAACTAGTGAAGGATTTAGGGAGAGTTTCCGGTAACCAGATGGATGTCGTTGCGTTGAAGGAGGACGGTTATCCAACACTCCTTTGGCTTCATCCAAATAGGGACAAAGGTGAAAGGAGTGATTCCTTTCACATAACCTACATGGGAACTTGACCTTTCTCTTTTGTCCATGAACTTTACTATCACTAGTGGATGGCGTGTTACCAACATGATCTCCAGAGGTTGATGACACGGGATGGTGTGAACGGGAAGACCATTCTTTCAAGATCCGAGGAACATAAGGACAATTTCAATGAAAATGGTCTTCTGTACACACTATGCATGGATATTTGGCTTTGGGAAGCTTAATGGACGGATATTCATCAAATGTTGCATTCGGAGCAATGGTTGCTTGGTTGGCCCCTTGCTGAATTGGCTTCTTCTTCTTCTTCTTCCCTTTCTTCTTCTTCTTAGCCACCTGGTTACTAGTATCAATACTTTTATCAAGCGAAGAGGAAGAGGGGGAGGGAGAAATAAATGAGGAAGAAGGCAAAGGGTCAACTTTAGGATCAACTGCAGGTTGATTTTGTCCAGTTGGAGGTGTACTCGATTGCGGAGAAATGACGGCATTTTGAACCATAGAGGTTGAAAACATCCATACTGGCAGGACAATGGTAAATCCTGGAAGGGACAATGTAGCCATATAGGGAGCACCAACATTTCCCCAAGAGGAAAAAGGTCTAGGATTCCCCTCAAAAGGGATTCCTTGATTGGTGGACTCTGGATTCGTTGCCATATGTCTCAACCTAAGATCAACTAAGGAACAGGGATGTTATTCCGGTTTCAATTGATTTTAATGATGCTTTGACACAACTTTGCTTTTTCAACTTTTAAGAGTCAAGAAAAACCTAAATATGACTCTAGTCTCCTTCAATTTTTAATGAGCCTGAAGTGACAAGTGCTCAGATGGACCTTTTCTTTTAAAGAGTAAAAAATGAACGAAAGTGACTACTCTGGAAAATCTAGACAGATGGATTACCAAACCAATCGCAAAACTGCAATATACACCTTGGTGATAAATTAAAGAGAAATTAACAAAGACTTATGTACGGCAATCAATCTTCCCGAATGTTGTGTTCAGTGCATTGCGATCAATAAGGTGGCAAATTCGGCTTCCTATGGATAAAGGATATAAGCCTATTGTGGTCTTCGAATATATACGCGACGGTACGGGGATCACAATTCCATGCTAGCACTTGTCGTATCAAGGAGGAGGAATCACCCAACCTTCGATGAAAATGACAGTTACTAGTTTTTACGACGCTGAAACACGTCTCTAACCTAGACCTGTAGATGTGTTGCGTTAAGTTCCAAAGCGTTGTTAGGTTCATTGAAATTTATTTTAGAGTTGATCTTGTTTAAAGTTTGCCTTTCAATGGTTCACCATGTGATGTTGATTTGAAATTCCTAAAATGAAATCTACAATGATAAACAATCGTTGTTTATTTTGAGCAATGAAAATCCTAGCTACTAGGGAAAGAAGATTACAATTCTTTCAAAAAAATAGCAAAGAGCACACACTAGTGCATTTTTCTAAATCATTTTTCACACACAAACTAAATGCAAATGCAAATGCATGTATTTGTTTTTTGTTCTCCTTAATGTGAAGAATGCCAAAAAGGAAAACTAAATGCAGCAAATATCTGAAATATTTCTTTCAAAGCGACATTTTTGACAATTTCTTCTTCAAAATAGAAAGGAATACTAAACGACACTTTTCAATTTTGAATAATAATAAAAAAAAATGCTTTCAACACTTCGAATAAAAACAAATCAAACCAAATACATGAAGAAAAGTTCAAACGACTATTCAGGGAAGGAAGAATCCATGACACTTCTCTTTTCGACACAAAACGACAGTTATGACACTTTTTGCATCAAAGCGACAGATCGATTTAAGCAACTTTTCGACAAAGAATTGTAAATGATGAACAAATACATAAAAAACATTACTAATCGTAATACAAGGGAGGCTGATCTATGTGATGCAAGGAGCTTTCAGTAATGAGGCGTTGTTCATAAGCAGTAAAACAACTAAATAAGACTGAAAACAAGGTCAAAAACCCCCAATTTCTAGAATGGAAATAGGTTTAGTCAATAATTGCACTTGGGCTTCACAGAAATAGGGATGCATCACACTTTATACACACGGGAGGTGTGATGCATACTGGTTTATAGTGATAGATAGTGCGATGGGCTAGGGAGCACAACTGAAGTGGGTTTTGGCTCAGATGTGCAGTTGTTTTCAGTGAGTTAAGTTGAGTTATGATGGACAGTAAAGAGAAAAGTACAGGGGAATGTCTTGAGAGGTTACTAAGCTACCAAAAGGGCATCTAGAATGCTTGTAAGTCAAATTTTTAATTCATAAACTAAACCAGAGATTGACTAAAGCAGCATTCATCTACTATGCAATTGCAGAGCAAAAGCAGTTCAAAGGCTACCTGGATGACTTCAAGCTTTGTCTATAGTTTATAAAACAAACAATAACAACAAACAAACATCTATTCATTCCCCAGTGGAGTCGCCAATTTGTTTCTGGGAAAACTAGTGTCTTTTCGAATGGCTAGCCCTCTAGGTTTGGCAGCTACCCTAGAAACAACAGTTTAAAGCAATTCGTGATTTCTTCTATGTATAATAGATAAGAGAAAGACAATGGAACCAACCTAGAACTTCTGCTTGATCCCTTGCTTGATCTCTCTTCCCCTTGACAGAGCTAGCAACTCCTCCCCATACTTATCCCACTTAGAGAGTACCTATAAAAACACAATAACAAAGAACCGCCAAAGCATCTTGATTTATTATATCATAAACATTACAGAAGCATATATGTAATGAACATACAATAGCATTCACAAATGATAACATTCACAATTGCACAATTATATGGAAGAAAACTTGAAGAACTTTATTAAATAGAAGGGAGAATTACAACCCAGTTGTCTGATCCAGCATCAATCCCTCTTCACCTCATGAAATATCAAGACCACACCAAAAATACAATGCTCATTCCTCAATTACAAATTATCAGCACTTCCTTGCAATTCACAAAATTCCAGCCTCCAGATCTCTTAGATGAGGGATCCATTTATAAGTGTGTGCAAGGGTGTGAGTCATCTTTGGGGTTTTGATTAGTGTCATTCCACTTGGAGATTTCTTTGATGTCTTACTCATCCCTGGGCGAATTTAGAGAGGCAAGTGTCATAGGAGAAGTTTCTAGAAGATCCCATGAGCATATATTTAGCAAATTGTCTTGGACATTTGTCCATCCTTGCCCATTTCACCCTACAGAAGGCCTAATCAGTATGCATCGCACCTAAGCAGTATACCACTCAGTATGCACTCGCACCTGGCCAATGTAGTAGTCAGTATGGTTCATTTTAGGCTATTTCTGGATGGTTTCTCAGGAGGAACTTTTGGGGAATGATGTAATCATATGACCATGTTCTTTTAGGGTATGAAACAACTCTTTTAGGGGTTGATGAGCCCTAGTTTATTGAAATATAAGATTGGGGTTGAAGTGCCCAAATGTGTCTATAATACAAAGGGAAGAAGAGGCCATACGAAGAAGATCAAATTCTTCAAGAGGAGTAATAGCAGTTGGAGCAGTTGCCAAGAGACAGAATTTCAGATCTACAATAGGAGGTTGAAGTTATTATAATAGGAGGCCAAGTTCATCTTGATCTTGGAGGGTATTTTTCTAAGTCACTAGGTCATGGTATTTATCAATTGAAGGATCTATAAGAAGAGGATATTTAAGGGTTTTCCCCTCAAGAGGAGGGGTTTTGGCCCTGGCTTGCAACCTATATACTGTGTCACTATTATTATTGTTTTTGGTAGTTTTTTATGTATTTCACAATATAATAATAAGGATCAAATCTAATAAGGAAAAAGATAACACAAATAGTTATCAAGAGAAGAGAATTAACACAATCATTTCCCTATTGAATTCTCAACATGGTATCAGAGCTAAGGTTATCTAAGGGTGTCATGAAGATCTCCTCTACAGTAAATAAGTTCATCAAGAAGATTGTAAGCCAACTCAAGAAAGGTATCAAGAAAGCATGGAGTCTCTGATTTTTCTCAACAAAGGTATCAATCAAAGAAAAGGATGAAGGTATCTTCTCAGCTCTCTATGAAACATTCAAAGATGAAGACATTTGGGTAATTGATAGTGGTGCATCAAGGCACATGACTGGCCACTCCAAATGATTGAAGACCTTATCAAAAGGAAGATCCACTTATTCAGTGGAACTTTGAGATAACAAGAGTTATCCTGTGAAAGGTATTGGAACAACCTCTATAAAGTTGGAAGATGGAAGCAACATTCACCTCAACAACATTCTATTTGTTCTAGGTTTGCACAAGAACTTACTTTCCATTTCAAGTTTAGAAGATAAGGGTGATAAAGTAGCCTTCATTGATGGAAAGGTCATTGTATGGAGTAAATACTCAAGTATAGATCAAGCTAAATTCATTGGCATTCAAGAAGGAATATTCTATAGACTAATATCTCCTATGGCCCAAGCCCTAGTTCACATTGAAATTAGCATGTGTGAACTCTAGCATAGAATATTTGGTCATCTACATTTCAAAATCCTTCCAACTCTAAGTTCCATAGTAGATGAAAACCCTGATCTGAAGGAAGATCATGAAGGAGTATGTAAAGGATGTGCACTGGGTAAGAATACCAAGAGACCATTTAGAAGCAGTGCTTCACGATCAAAATAAATCTTGGATCTCATTCACTCTGATGTATGTGGCCCTATGACTCCTAAATCAATTGGAGGTCATCTATATTATGTCACATTTATAGATGATCATTCAAGAAAAACTTGGGTTTACTTAATGAAAACCAAGGACGAAGTATTTACAAAATTTCAAGAATTCAAATCTGAAGTAGATAACCTTACAGAAAGAAGATTCAAGATATTAAGATCAGACAATGGAGGAGAATATACATCCAAAGAGATTATAGCATTCTGTAAGGAATCTAGGATTAAGAGGGAGCTTATAGTTCCATACAATCCTGAGAAAAATGGAGTTGTAGAATGGAAGAATAGATCCATTTAAGAAAGTGTAAAAGCAATGTTGCATGATCGGGATCAGGATCTACCTAAGTTTCTGTGGGGAGAAGCCACGAAGACAGTTGTCTGCATTCAAATCAAAGTCCCCATTAAACTCTAGATAACAAAACTCTAGAAGAATTGTTCACTGGAAAGAATCCATCTGTAGATCATCTCTAGATCTTTGGGTGTCCTATATATATATCCATATACCAAAGGACAAAATAAAGAAGTTGGATCCCTCAAACATGAAGGGAAAATTTGTCGGATATAACAACTCATCAAAATCTTATAGGATCTACATGAAAGATGGACATCACATAGGAGTCAATCGTGATGTCATATTTGATGAAAGCATTGTAGTGTTGTTTTAATCAATCCTAAATGACCAAGACTGCAACCATTAATAGTCAACCCCGGGTAGCTCTTGTTGTTTCAATGTAGTTTGCATTGTCTGTGCCGATACACTACAACCAAGAATGAGAAAAATAAAAAGAGACAGTAAAAAATATCATTGAATCAATTGCAGAAATTAAATCATTCATGCAGAAATTAAAACACTCCACAAAAATGAAATCGCACTTCACAATTACCATAGCAAGGGCACGCCACACAGTAAACTAATGACTACACCAGCTGGTCACTACCACTCTATTTAATCAAACCAGTGTAACAGCATAATATAATCTGGAACTGAAGCGGATGTATTTTACAATTTATACAACAACAGTAGAAAAACCATACAACAATAAAAGAAACAATAATATACAACTACTTATACCAGTCTCTGCTAAAGAGGAGGGCCCTTCCTCCCTAGCAGGGGTGCAAGAATAAACACGAGATTATTTAAAGAATCAGATGAGGAGCAGTAACATCATCACTGTAGTGACTTCAATATTAAAAATAATTAAAAGTTACAAGATCAGAGTAACAGTGTTTTTCTATATGTCGTCCCAGTACATGAGAAATCGAGTTTCTTTTATAATTATTACATACCCAAAATCAGGAATAGATCAGTCATGACAATCTCATGATTCTCATGTTGATCATAAGATAGAAGTAGTTATAACCTATTTCTAAATACAAATGCTTCTGAGATACATTGGTTAAGATTGCAACCACTTGGATCTGTTGCTTCTAAATAAACAATTCATAACCCCCAACAGTTGTTGTGTGCAATAATAGCCATGAATTTTCCAGCTATGGTACAACATCATCCTACAGTCAAATGACGATTCAAGATGTAACGACAATCACTGGGTAACAGCATCCTTGGTGTAACAGCATTCATCTTTATCAGCACGTGGTGTAACAACATACAGTTTGTAACAGTATATAAGGTGTAACAGCAATCTGCTCTACCCTGCTCTAAAACCAATCAGTGTGGCGTGTTCACTCCATAACCTCGTACTGTAAGAAACACTTGAAAAGGAGAAGAGGGTCCAAAATACTTATCCAATGCTTACCCCAGTTAGCGAAAAAAGGAATATTGTATCATAATATTCAGCAAAACATGGAAAAATAACATGACGGTGAAATAGGTTGTATAAATAGAAAAAGGGTGATTAACATGTGAAGTTTCATAGGCCTGGAGGGAAAGAGGATCAAAACTAGGGAAAGAAATTGTAGGAAATATGTATAAAATTCACACCCAACATCTCCCCCCAATTGAAGCAATTGCATGACCCCATGCAGAACCTCAGCTTCTTCTGTTATACCCCCGATGCAAGTCTGTAAAATTATACGCACCAACAGTGTCTTCACCTGGAGCCCTGTACCCCTGAGTAGCCATCAACTATGGTAGCTAGGATTCTTCTTCATAGTCACACAGGTGGTAGTCCGACTGATATTCTTCTACTGGTAACCAAATCAGAGGAAATTTAAATCTAATTCTGATCCAGAATGCTCCCAATGTCTGCACTACCCAAGCATATTCGGGTACCCGTGTAACAGCAACCACGAAATTTTTGTACTCAAAAGGATCGCCTTCTTGCAACTCAGCGCTATAGGCCTCTGTGCGCTTAAGGCACACTGCTAGTGCTCAAATTTTCATTTGTGCATGCAAATTGAGGCAAATCCTCACAATCCTTTTTCTATAAGTGGATGATTGTTCCCTAACCCCCAGGGTGCTCAGAAACAGCTTAAACTCACGTCTTAGTTCATAAACCATTTTTGGTTCTACTCTGACCCATAACATTGCCCTTTCTTCATTGGTTTCGGTTGAGTTCATGGCCATATGCCATTCAATTGCGTTTCTCATAAACGAAAGGAAAGCCTGCAACTGAAAATCCCCCATATAGGAGAAAACACTTGCTACCATCTTTGTGCTGACATACTCACACATTATGCTACGCAAAAATATCTCACAAAGTAAGCTATGTTCATAAAAATCACAAGTATGAAAAAATTCAAGAAAAGTACTGGTAGAAGAACCCAAATAAGGCTTGTTCTCAAAGACCGCTTTTAACTAAAATAAATAATAATGTTCCCAGAGGAACACTGGATACGATCAGGAAGGTCGCCTGCATCCTAGCAAGTTCAAGCCAAGCTCATGAAGCTTTGTCTTGTCATTTTTCAGATCCAAAACCTACCGCTGTAATAGCTATAGTTGTTCATCATTTTTCTTCATGGCTTCCTTATGTCTCTGTGCTTCCCATTCTCTCTCCTATTCTTACTTTAACCATTTCTCCCTGAGTGAATCCATCATCCTTTTGTGTGCCTTGAGCGAGATCATTCCCTCGTAGAGAGAGCACCTGCTACTTCCATTTCTGTAACTCTGGTATCAACAACATTTTTTCAGAACACCATCCTTCATCAAGACCCGAAGTTCTCCCACATGCACTAACAATCGAGGGTGTAACAGCCTCTCGAGGGTGAAACTGTTCCATTTTAGTTGCTCGTTCTTGTGTAACCACAATGTCATCAATGAATTTTTGTGTAACAATTTCTTTCTCTCCCTGATCAGCTTCCACTTCCACTATTGGTTCTTGTGTAATAGCAATGTCATCCACAGGTTCCTGTGTATCATTTTTCCCTTGGTAAGCTTTTGTTTCCACTATTGGTTCTTGTTTAATAGAAGTGTTAACCATAGGTTCATGGATATCAACTTCTCCTTCTTTCCCTTGGTTGGCTTCTGTCTCCACTACTGGTTCTTGTGTAATAGTAGTGTCAACCACAGGTTCCTGTGTATCAGCTACCAAATTACTTTTTGTGGATTTCTTCATCTCAGTTGTCAATTCTTGTGTAACAGCAGTGTCTTCAACAGGTTTTTATGTGTCATCTTCCCAAGATTTGGTTTGTGTTTCCCTCAATATGGTGTCCACTGCACAGACTCTACACCTCGCTACCACTACTTCTTTGCACAGGTTGTTCACACAGCGCCCGAAACATTTCCCTTCCTGGCCCTGTCTACAGCCTTAGCCAAATTGTCTAACCCTGGGGCACTTGCCTCTACCTTCTCCTCTGAAAAATGCTTCCTTATCTTTTCATTCTTCTAAATTTTCAATTTTGAATAGCAAGGATTGAGTCTCGTTCTTACCTGGTGAGAAAGGTTCCTCTGGTCAGGCCTGCTCTTCATCCTTCTACTTTGTTGCCTCCTTATTCTTCTTAGACATGGATGGGGACTCTGGCTGCCCACTAACCCTTATTCTCTATTTTGGCTGCCTATCACCAATTGGCTTGTCAACTAGCCTCTTTTCAACCCTTACTTTCAAGGGTTGGGGATGCTCCTTGGTTTCCGTCGGAGCTTCCTCAGACGTCCCAGCTTGTTTCTTGCAAGTGGTTCTAGCCTTATTTCTCATGAATTTCTCCCAGCTCCTACCCTGGTGACTTAGGATGTCAAGCACAATTAGCTTAATGAGGCCATGGTTTGTGACGCATGTCTCTGGATGCGCAGCCATTTTTACGGTCGCGGCCATATGCCTCATATTTTCCAGCAAAAAGTAGGGAAGATTTATCAATTGTCGATGCCGAAGGTGGTTTAGCAATGTAAAGTGGTAATTGAATACTATTGTTTCCCTTCCCTCATAGGTGATATACTTGATGAGGTAAAGGGCGACATCGTCCCATGGGTGGGAAGTGACAACCTGTCAATCCCCCTTCCTTTCTTCACCAGTTGTTCCTCCCCTTGGAGAAAATCCTCCTTCAAGGAGGGGTCATTAATTTTCCTGTTAAACCACCTTTTTCCTTCTACTGATAATGTCGTCACTCGGGGAATTACCCCTTATATAACCTCCAGCTTTAATCCCCTGGTCTCCATTTGATTCCTCTCTAAATTCTTTGCGAACTCCATGGCAATTCCCCCATCTAATCCTTCCAATCTCTGGAAAAAATCTAACCAGCTTGCGTCTTTAAAATTTTGACATGCTTTAGGGCAGTTTTCCAAAGCCTCTATTGACCCCTATTCATGTTGAATTGTTGCTCCACCCATTGCTACATAAATTCAATGTTGTTATCCTCTCTTTCCCCCCCTTAGAAGTTCCGGAGCGATCGACACACTACTCAATTGTTTCAGCCCTGCAACTATTCTCTTCCACTTCTCTGAGCACTTTGAATGGGGATGCAATGCTCCAGCAGAGGGTAAATGGTAGGGTGATGCAAGCAAGAATTTCAAATTAGGATTTGTGATCATGATTCGTACTACACAGTAATGTTTCCATATTAATTCTAGGTTATGGGAGGTCTAGTCAAGGATACAATTCGATCGATCATTAAGTGACAATGATTACTAGATCATCATGCTTTGGTTACGGTTTTTAAATACCCATAGGCCATGAAAAGGTCATGTCACTATGTAATTCCCCCCCTCCCCCCCCCCGACTTAAATGTGACAGTCGACTTCGGCCATCACAAGGGATATTGTGTTAGATTGCCATAATGACTGAATAAAAGCGGATAATGATATTACCTTTGTATGATGTACCTAGTGTGACGTGGGGAGAAGACATTAGTGGCGAGGCACGTGAATTTAATTCTGACAGTCAAGGAAACTTCTTCTTGAACCACAATGATGCATGTTGTGTGTCACAATAAATATTTACTCATATTATTTATATAAGTCGTCGGTTGTTACAAATGTAACAACCAAGATGATTGTTATGTATTATTGAATTTTACAAAAGATAAAAACAAAGAAAAAAATTCATGTAACAGCATTATTGTAGAATATGCTTGAAATAACAAATGTTTTTACAAAGTGTGTAACAGCCACCACAGACTGGTTTTCAACTGCTACAGAAATTGTCTTTCTGCGCCCAGAAAAGGTTTTCACATCTAAATTGTTTTATTATTTTTTTATTTTTTTTAGGAAGGTGTAACAGTCGCCAACAGCGGTTGGTTTTCATCTATCACACTTATTGAAAAATTATAATTTTGGCAGCACAGGGGGGGTTTCCCCTGTTCCTATAATCTAAAGATTTGAATTCGTGATAATATTGACAAATGAATCCCTTGAAGCAAGTTTATGATATAACCGAAGACAATGCCCATTTAAAAGTAATGGTGTCCTTGCACTGTCAATGGAAACCAAATTCATTGTTCGATTGTCAAAGACTGCATCTACCTCATAGGGACCTAGTCATCTCGTGCAGAGCTTACCCTTGAAGTCCTTGAATCTTGAATCATATAAGAGAGCCCACTCTACTTTCTGAAACTTCTTCTTCTTGATGAACCCGTCGTGCCACTTAGCTCTCTGCTGCTAGATAATCTTTGTTTGTTGGATAGTAGCTAGTCATTTCTCCTCCAATTCATTGAGTTGGTTCAACCTTTGCTTTTGTGCTATAGCCAAATTCAAGTTTATGTGCTATGTTGTTCTCAACATCTTGATTTCGAACTCAATAGGAAATAAGGGATTTTTACCATGCACAAGTTCGTATGGTGAGAATCTCATAGTATTCCTCCATGTAGTCTTGTATGCCCACAAAACTTCTGGGAGTTTATCGGCCCAATTCCTTCGATGATTGGCCATGGTCTTGGTAAGAATCCCCTCAATGACTTTGTTGGTGCTTTCCACTTGGCCATTCACTTGTGGATGATAAGATGTTGTGATTCTATGATGGATTTCATATTTTTCAACGAACTTTTGGATCATACAAGATGTAAATTGGGGCCCTCCATCTGTGACTATCTCTCTGGGTATGCCAAAATGGACAAAGATATCTTCAGACAGGAAGTCTGAAACAGCTTGCTTCGTGGCTCTAGTTAGTGCTTTCACCTCAACTCATTTTGTGACATAGTTAGTGCAGACGAAGATGTAGGATTTCTATCTGGATGAAGGATTAATTAGTCCCACAAAATCCAAGGTCCATTTCTCAAAAGGTTCTAATACAATTTGAGTTTGTAATGGCATTTCATCTGATTGCAGTGGTTGGCCCATTCTTTGGCAAATATCACATCCTTTCATGAACTTCCTGGAATCCTGAAATATTGTTGGCCAATAATACCGTGTCCAAAGGACTTTGTATCCTGTCCGCTTGTCTGCAAAGTGCCCTCCACAAGGTTCATCGTGGTAAGCCTTAAGGATGTCAAATATCTCATCTTCCCTAACACAATGTCTAATCTGAAAATCTGGTCCAGTGTGATAGAGATTCCCATCTATCCAGGTATAGGTAGCACTCTGTTGTATGATCTTTCTCTTCTCCTTGGAGAACAAATATTGTGGAAACTTCCCTACAGCAAGATAATTGTCTATATCTGCATACCAGGGTGAGTAAGTAGAAATAGCAAAGATATATTCATAAGGGAAAGAATCCTTGGTGGGAATGCAAATGTCATCAATGGTAACCTAGAAAGGAAATCAGCTACTAAATTATCTCTTCCAGGTTTATCGACAATTGTGATATGAAATTCTTGTAACAACAATAACCAGCATGTAATTATACCATTGGTAATTGTTTTATTCATTAGAAAGTGAATGGTAGAGTGGTAACTATGTACAAATACTTGATACCTGATGATATAATGTTGAAATTCATTGATGGCGTGCACTACTACTAAGAATTCCTTCTCGGTGAATGGAATAGCCCTAATTTTGGTTTTTGGATCGCCCTGTTGAACACCTCTGGAGCACGCTCAATAGACCTAGCCGTCGTCGCTCCTGCAGAGACCTCTTGGCAGCCTCCCGCTACAGAGACCAACCAGAAAGAGAGTGGAGAAAGCTCTGCACAGGGAGCCTCTTCATCAAAAATTTGAGTCCAACCAGCATGGATGTCAGAGGGGACCCCCCTCCCCTCCCTCCTGAGATCGATGCCTTCAAACGATTGGTAGCCTCCTGTGGCAAGAGGAAAGCAAAATAGAACCAGCAGAAATTTGTTAAGAAATCCAAATCCATACCCTCGGTAGAACTGCCTACGGAACACCCATGTCGAACTGTGTTGAACCTGGCAGAACGAGCGCTCATTGGACAATTCACGGGCCTCTGGCCCTCTCCCAAAGCTATTGATGGATGGGTCCAGTGAAACTAGAGGCCCTTTGTCTCTGAAGGAATCCGAAGCCACATGGTAGGCAGAGGTTATTATTTTTTTGTTTTCGAATCAACAGAAGATCGAGATCTTATTTTCTGAAACGGTCCATATTTCATGGGCCCTCAAGGGCTCTATCTAAATAAATGGACGCCAGACTTTGATCCTTCCTAGGACACTCCTTCAGTCGTCCCTGTCTGGGTAAGGTTACCCCATCTTCCTCTTCATTGCTGGAACTCGGAATCTGTGGAAACAATCAAGAACAAATTAGGTAAATACATTGATAGGGCTAAAAGGAGAGAACAATATTCGTGTGCTAGAATATGTATTGAAGTTGATCTGGAGATAGGATTGCCTGAGGCGATCAAGTTGATCGTAGCTAGATGGCCTCACATTCAGGAACTAGATTATGAACAGCTCCCCTTCAAGGTCCGACATTGTCACGGCTATGGTCATTTCGCTTGAAACGGCAAGAAGAAAACTGAGGAAGAATCTGAAAAAGAAAAGGGAAAACAATGGACACAAGCTAGAAAAGTAGGCACAACCAAACAGACCAACAGAGTGAAAAGGAAAGGATGGAATCCAGAGACCGAAGGACCCTCTACTGGGAAGATTTTAACCGAAGATCAAGCCATAGCAAATGCCACAATCTCAACAAATCCTTTTGCTCCTCTAAACCCTCCAGAAGACCAACCAGAACTTGAAGAGGGAGAGGTGCAACAGTATATGGAATAGATATCAGACACAGAAATAAACTCAGGATCTCAGGAAAAAACTGTAAAATCCATCTCAGAAACCCCTTGTGTAGATACAATCCAATATGAAAATCAAGGCCCTCTAGTAGGTGCCACTTCCCCACCCTCGAAAAAGCTGATAGACAGTCCTGGTTCTTCTGAAGATGAACCTCTTGAGCAATCCAACAAAAAGGCAGGAAGGAAGTCTCGCAAGGGGATCAGAGAAGAAGAGGCAGAGTGACTAAAGATGCAAGGTATTCAGTCCACAATCGAAATGTCACTAGGCAGGAATACAAGGACCAGACCCCCAAAGGGTGGGCCTACACTGCCCCTCTCTAGTAAACACTGTAGATTTTCTCTTGGAATTGCAGGGGTCTGGGAAACCCTCTGAAAGCTGAAGTAGTAAAAGATCTATTAAGAATGGAAACCTCAGACATTCTCCTGCTCCAAGAGACAAAGATAGAAGAATATGCTCTTATATCTTTAAGACGAACCAAATGGAAAAAGAACTCAGGAAAAGCAGTCAGCGCCCAAGGTACTTCAGGGGGCCTTGCAACCTTATGGTCGGAGGATATGTTCCAGCTTGAAAGCTCCTTCGCAACCCAACACTGGATATATACAAATCTTCTACATCTCCCAAGTAAGATTTCTTTAGCTCTCTTCAATCTTTATGTTCTTGTTAACTTCCTGGAAAAGAAGGATTGTTGGAATTCTCTCTCAGACTTCCAAGAAATATATGCCCCCCAAAAAATCATTCTAGCAAGGGATCTTAACATCACACTAGACCCAAATGAGAAAAAAAGTGGAATACGGGGTAAATATCCCTTCCATGCCTCTGTGGAGTCTCTGATTCTCACTTGGGACCTTCTTGACCTCAAACCTAAGAAAGGTCATTATACCTGGACCAACAATAGAGTTGGTAATGCCAACATTGCTGCCCGCTTAGACCGGTTCCTAGTTCAAAGCACTCTGCTGGAAGGGAAGCATTTAATCTCTTCAAAAATACTGCCCAAAATAACATCTGATCATAACCCCATCTTGCTGCTAGCTGAGATTCAGTTAGGCATGGAAGGATTTGAAATCATCAAATCTCAGTTGCTCATCGAATAGAACACCCAATTCAACTCTTTTCTTTCCTTTCGACAGGAAGAGGAATATTGGCGCCTTAAGTCTCGCAACCTTTGGCTCCAAGCTGGAGACAGAAACACAGCTTTCTTTCATATACAATGCAGAGCCCATCTCTCTCGGAATCACATTTCCAAAATATCCAACAGGGAGGGGGAAGTTATCAAAGGATAGCCTCTCATAAAACAGGCAGCCACAACCCAATTTTAGCATCTGTTCCAGGAGGATGGTTCTTCTGATGAAGACCTAGCTGTCGAATTTTTGTCAAACATCCCCTCTTATCACTACAAATGTAAACGTTGGGTTAATGATGCCTTTTTCTAAAAAAGAGATAGTTCAAGTCATTTGGTCAATGCAGCCGGATAAAGCACCTAGGCTGGATGGCTTCACCATCCATTTCTACAGAGCTTGCTGGAATGCAATAAAACTTGATCTTCTCAGAATGGCAAAATCCTTCCAAAAGAAAGCCAAAGTGGGAGGGTGCACCAACTCCACCTTCCTCTCCCTAATCCCGAAAGAAGTTAACCCTGAGACTTTAGACAGGTTCCAGCCAATCTCTCTCTGCAATGCCTCCTGCAAGGTCCTTGCCAAACTCTTAGCCAATAGACTGAAGCCTTTGTTAGGGAACCTGATCTCCCCTCTGCAGGGTGGTTTTTTCAAAGGAAGGCACCTCATAGACAAGGTGATCCAAGTGCAAAAAGCCCTCCACCCTAGCCACACTCGGAAGGAAAAAGGCATGCTCATCAAGTTGGATATGTCAAATGCTTTTGAACGGGTTAAACTTTCATTTCTCTATAAAATCCTCCTCTCCTTTGGTTTTAGCACTGATTTTGTCAACTTAATAAAAGCCTGCATACACAGACCTTGGATAGCCCCCCTGATCAATGGTAGACCTTCTCACTTCTTCAAAGCTTCTAGAGGACTCCGCCAAGGATGACCATTGTCACCCTCTCTTTATATCTTGTTGGCAGAATCCCTAAGCAAAAAGTTGCCAGCGGAAATGGAAGTAGGCACTATTCCAGGTATCAAGGTAGCAAGAGGGGTGGATCCTATAAACCACGCCTCTTTGTGGATGACTCTCTCCTATTGGGAGGGGCCTCAATTAAGAAAGAAAAGGTTTTCAAAGAAATCCTTCAACACTTTTGTTTAATCACAAGAGCCTTTATCAATGAAAGAAAAAGTGTGGTTTATGGCTGGAATGTAGATCACCCAACTATTCTTATAATTGCCTACACATTAGGATTCCCGAGGCATGACAAATGGGAAAAGATCAAAAATCTAGGCCTTCCCTTAACCTTGGGACCAAGCCCTCTCTCCCTTTGGACTGTAGTAATTAGCAAGATAAAAGCAAAAACAGCATATTGGGGAGGCCAATGGCTAACAAAGGCAGGGAAGTTGGTTTTGATAAAGGAAGTCCTCTCTGCCCTTCCTATCTTCCAGTCTTCCCTTCTACTAGCTCCTAAGTCTACCATGGAACAGATTTCCAAATTCCTTTGGGACTTCCTATGGAATGGGGGCAAGGGCAACCATAGCAAGTTACACCTACTAAGATGGGATATCCTTAACAGACCACTACAGAAAGGTGGGTTACAGATACAAGATCTAGGCTTAGCAAATCTGGCTCTCGATGGAAAAATCATATGGCAATTTTATGCTGATAAAAATCATCCTGTCAGCAAGATCCTCTAGAAGAAATACCTAAAGGGAGGATCAATGAGAAACCTCACAACAGCTTCTACTCCAAGAGGAACAGCAATATGGAATTTAGTTAGAAGAAGCATCGACCATATACAGTAGCATTTATACATAATACCACGCAATGGATAGAGAACATTATTGTGGGAGGATACGATTCAAGGAATGCCCTGCTGGCCACCCTAAATTGCTGTAACAATTTAAAGATCTGGCTAGTGAACAAAGGCCTCCTCCAGCTTACAGACATATGTTCTTGGGAAAACAAAGGGAATTGGGCAAGATGGACTTTTCCAAGGGTTCCTGACCCTCTGGAATCACAAAAAAACTTGCTCTGTGTAGCTCTCTCTAGCCTCGCCCCTATCCATCATCCATCCAAAGATAATTGGGGGTGGGGAAGAACCAAAATTTATACAGCAGCTCAAGGATTCTCCTCTCTACAAGTTACACATGCATCATTGCTAACATGGAAGCTCTGGAAATCCATTTGGTCTCCCTTTTTCCTTCCAAAGATGAATTTCTTCACTTGGTTACTCATGCATAAAAAGGCACTAACAGGAGAAAATCTGAACAAAAGAGGGTTCCTCGGCCCCTTTAAATGTTTACTTTGCACTTCTGCTATCGAAACCTCTGACCACTTATTGGTTGACTGTGTTTTCACTCAAGAAGTCTAGAAGATGGTCCTCCATGGACTTAGCATACCCACCCCCTCCCAGATATCAATTGTTTCTCTACACCTCCTTGGCAGATCAAACCCAGAGAAAAAAAACTAAAAACGGAGGCTAGAAAAACATTTGGCAAGCTATGCCAAATGCCTTTGGTGGAAAGTGTGGTTGGCTCAAAATGAGTGTGTTTTCAACAACAGGCTCCTGAATTCGGCGGAAGTGGCTGCCAAAGTAAAAGATCTCTTGTCGGAAATAGTAGATAAATCAGTTTTTGCCTTTATTTTATCTGCAAAAGTCTCTATGTGGCTAGGACCCTACATGACAAGACAAAGGAAAGATTCAATCAGCAAACCAATGAAAGCTCCTACTTGGCCCCTACGTCTCATTGAAGGTGACTTTCTTACGTGGTGGCATAGGACCTCAAAAGCCACTATCTTCTTTGATGGAGCGTCCAAGGGGAATCCAGGCACTGCAGGCGTCGGAGGATTGATTCTTTCCCTAGATAGATCGAATAAAACCAGCTACAGTTGGGGCCTAGGCATAAGTTCAAACAATCAAGCAGAGAGTTACAGCCTCTTAAAATCTTGCCAGATAGCAAAGGATTTAGGTTATAAAATAATCCAAATATTCGGAGACTCGGAGCTTCTGATTAATCTCTTAAACTCCTAAGATTATTTTCATAACCCAACTTTAAACAAAACCTTGCAGAGAATTCAAAACCCATTGAAAGACTTCGACATAGTTGATTCATACCATATTTTGTGGGATTTAAACAAGCAAGTAGACTCGCTAGCAAATAAATGTTGACTTCTATCTCAAAGTAAACTCAGCCTTAATGGAGGACCCTGCTCGATTCATCCTTTGCCTTAGAAAATCTACAAAATAAAGATCTGCACTAACTGGCCCCAATATTCAAATTGAGAGTGGTAATTGGAACTCTGAAAGTCATATTCAAGATTGCCAAGCAGCAAGCAGATGGAACAGTAAGCAGAAGAAATATCAAGCAGAAGGAACAGCACCAGATGTTAGAAGGAACAACAGCAGATGTTAGAAGGAATGGCCGCAGAAGGAATAGCAACCAAAAGGAACAACAGCAAAAGGAACAACATCAGAAGGAATAGCAAGCAAAAGGAACAGCATCCAAAGGAACAGCAGGCCAAAGGAACAGCAGGCCGAAGGAACAGCGATGGAAGGAACAGCAAGCAAATGAAGGAACAGCACCAGAAGGAATAACAAGCAAAAGGAACAGCAGCATAAGGAATAGCATCCGAAGAACAGCAGTAGAAGGAACAACAAGCAAAACGAACAACAGCAGAAGGAATAGTTAACTTAAGGAACATAAAAAGAAAAACACAAGGAAAAGGCCATAGATTTTGCTCTTCCAGAGACAATATGTAAAACAGAAAACAAGAATAGCGAAAGAATTCAATGAATTTTTTAATACAAGCACAGGAGAAGGGACTACGTCCTCAGCTCATTCTCATTGCTCAGCTTTTAAAAGCTATTGTCGATTGTAATAGGAGCATGCTCCACTTCTGGCAATAAATACACTAACCATTCTTGTTAAAAAATATATATATTCCTTTTCGGTCACTGTGTAATTGAGCTCAGTCAGAGTCAAATTCCTGCTTATGTAGTAAATAGCATAAGGTTTCTTGTCCTCCAGTTGGCCCAAAACAACACCTACAACAATATCAGATGCATCTGTAGCTATGTGAAACAACAGTGCCCAATTAGCTCCACGTAAAACCGGAGTTGTTGATACACATCATTTCAGCTTCAAAAAGGACTACTCACACTTTCTTGTCCACAAAAAGTCGACATATTTCATGAGAAAAGAAATAATGGCAATGCAATTTTTGAAAAAAAATCTATAAATCTTTTATAATACCTCGCATGCCCCAAGAAACTATGTACCTCTTTTTGCATCTTGGGAGTTGAAATTTTCAGAATTACCTCTATTTTAGCAAGGTCTACCCTGATTCTGTTAGCAGAAATGTAGCGTCTGTTATGAAACCAGCTCACAAAAGGATAGAAAATATAGTTGAATGCCTTAGAATTCACCCTCTTCGAGGGGGCAACCTCCTTTACATTACACAAATGAATAATTCTTTGATGATTCAAATGACAAAACCTCCTTTCTATATATAGGAGTCTA
>APFE031744915.1:67800-108759 GCA_000404065.3 Pinus taeda
GGAGCAGAGAAAGAACTTTGACTCGGTTGAATTATACCAGCCTCTAGCATTTTTGCAACCATACGTTCAATTTCACTCGTTTAGGCATAGGGATATCTGTACGGCCTGATGTTTGGAGGAAAAATTCCTGGAATCAGATGAATAGCATGATCATGATCACGCATAGGTGGGAGACCTTTGGGAGTCTCAAATATCTTGGAATGATTGTCTAGGACTTTTTTGAGATCTAGAGAAATAGATGATTCCGATGTGGAAACATCTAGCGAACATAATTGTGCAATTACACCTCTTTGTTCCTTTTTTAGAAGCTTTGTCATACCATTAGAGCTTATTATCTTTCCTGGGTTCCCTGCAATACCCCTTAATACAACTTCTTCCTTCCACAGAAAATTTCATGAAAAGTTCTTGAAAATTAAAAGCTATTGTACCCAAGGATTGTAGCCATTGGACTCCTAGTACAACATCAGCACCTCCCATTGGAATGGAAAGCATTGGGCTAGTCAATACATATTCTCCCATGGATAGCTTGATCTTATGGCACTTTCCAGAGCAATTTATTGTTCCTCCATTTGCAATCATCACTTGACACTCTGGTGCTGGATATAGGAAGCAATTCAATTCTTTTGCTACCTTACAATGAATAAAATTGTGGGTGCTTCCTGAATCAATCAAAACTATTACCTTTTACTTCTTGATTTGTCCTTCTATCTTGATGGTTTGAGGAGTGGTAATTCCCGCCAATGCATTACAAGATATGGTCGGATTTATTTTTTCTTCATCTAGGCTTTGTTCCTGGAGTATATCCTCTTCTTTTGACATTTCTTGCTCCTTTTTTCTTCCTCTTCACAATCTATGTAGAATAATTTCTTCTCAGCACACTTATGACCTTTAGTGTATTTGCTATCACAACTGTAACAAAGCCCTTTGCTCTTTTTTTTTCCAATTGTTGTGGTATCAACCTTATAGGTTGTGGAAGACTAGCGGCAACAACACTTCCGTCTTTATAGATGTGAGTGTATGCTTCCTGTTTGCCATAATTTTGCTTTCCATTTTTCTTGCTAACCTGAATGCCTTCTCTAATGAATCAGGTTCCCAAAGGCGAACATCATGTTGGATATTATCCTTTAAAGACCCTATGAACACATCAATCCTATGCTCCTCTGGAATATCTTTTACCCTTATGTTCAATTTTTGGAACTCCTCAATGTGCTCCATTATTGAACCCTTTTGTTTGAGACTTATCAATTGGCTAAAAAAAGTGTTCCTTTTTGTATCCTCATAATGTGCCATCAATTCTTCCATAAAAATTTCCCAAGTGATTGATAAATTGTTTACGAGAGCAAAGCCATTGATACCATACAAAATAATTTGGTTCCAAATATAAAGTTTCCATATGTACCTTTTGTGTGTTTTGCACATTATTGAGATCGAAAAATTGCTCCATCTGTAATATCCATGTTGCGGGATCCTTGCCATCAAACTTCCTCATATCAATTTTGGGAATATGGTGTGTCTTCGATCCAACATTAGAGTCTATGGAATCATGATTAACATTTCTTTTGTTCTCATCATGAGTTTCCTTTACTACCCTTTCACCATTAGTGGCCATTTCTTGTAGCAACTTATTCAAATTTATCTTCAATTCTTCCATTGTATCATCCATGCCATCCATCTTAGCATCCATGTCATTCATCTTAGCTTCCAAGCCATTCTTTAAACCATCCATCTTAGCTTCTGTTACTTTTTTTGCGAGTGACATTTGTTGCACTTGGTCTCGTAATTTTGATATATCATGTTGCATTTCTTCCTCTTCTTCATGAGTCATGTTAGAGCTTTCAAGTTGCTTACTAGGTGTTTGCATTTTCTTTCCTCGGGGCATCTATTACCGATAATAATGCTTTACTATGCCCTTTGAATTCCTTCAAACTAATTTTTCAAACCAAGCTTATGCAAAAATTAAAAAAACTACACATCTTTTTTCACTTTGCAGGAGCTCGATATTGAATCTGATGTATCTTTGTAATTCAGATCATCCAATTCTGAAATTACAATCTGTAGTAGCCCTTTGTGTCCTCTTTCCAATGCCACCAGTCTGATCGAATTTAGATTCTCCAAGGCAGAGTTATGCACAATCTCCCAAGATGACCTGATTATAGACCTTTCCAGAAGAGTGAACTTGTATGAAGTTCCATGTGTCACTGTTTTGACCTTATTATCTAAAAAATATACACAAGAAACCATAGTCTGTCCTCTTTTTGTAACTTCTTACGAATTTCAATCTGATGCACAAAACAAAAGTTATGACGATTTTCCCCAGGTCACCTATTTGGAATGAAATTTGGGAGTCTGCAAAAAGGCCAACTTCCTTAGATTATATCTCCGCAAATATAGCACGAAAAGTTCTAAAATTCAGACATGAGGTTCATAACAATTTCGACCCAAATGGGTTTTTTTTTTTTCAGTGTCTAAAATGTCACAGAAAAAAAGTTATAGCACAAATGCTACGATGACATGTTTGGAGCAGCGAAACCCTAGAATTCAAAGCTCTGATATCAAATGTTATGAAACCAGCTCACAAAAAGATAGAAAAGATAGTTGAACGCCTTAGAATTCAGCCTCTCCGAGGGGGAAACCTCCTTTACATTACACAAATGAATAATTATTTGATGATTCAAATGAAAAAACCTCCTTTCTATATATAGGATTCTAAGGGGTCACAATATAACCAAGCTGACCTAACAATAATAATACATAGGCACAAAAATAACAATAGAGGGATTCTATGGGGCACAGTAATAACAATATGGGGACAATAGGGGCACAACAATATTAATAAGGGATACAACTACAATAGTAATGGGAGAATTACTAGTATTATAGGGACCTAACAGTTTCGTAGCACGATCCCTTCAGTCATCATCATGTAACATTTTTTAGTGCTCAAAGCAACATTATCTGTACACAATGTTCCAGCACATTTTCTAAATTAGCTAATGTTGTTTCAAAAGCGTCACCGTAAGGTGTAAAATCGTCCATGAAGATTTCAAGGCAGTCATTCAACAAACCAGGAAAAATTCCTAGTATTTCCATCTGAAAAGTTGTTGGCGCATTGTAGAGTCCAAAAGGAAGTAATCTATATGTGAAAGTTCCCCAAGGGAGAGTAAAAGTTGTTTTATCCTGATCCTCCGGGGCAATCTGTATTTGGTTGTAGCTACTAAACCCATCTAGAAATGAAAAAAAAACTTTTCTCCAGAAAGGGTGTCAAGGACCTGATCTATTGATGGTAAATAAAAATGATCCTTTTGAGTGCCTTATTGAGTTCTCTATAATCCACACAGACTCTCCACTTTCCATTCTTCTTAGGAACAACTAACTGTTAGATATTGGATAAATAAAGTTAGTACTCATGAATTTTTGAAATTATTCCTTCACTACCTCCTTCAATACAGGGTTCATGTGGCGTTGTGGTTGTCTAACTAGTTTGCAACCATCTTTCAAATAAATGTGGTGAGTGCACAGGTTGGATGAATCCCTATCATATCTGTATAGTCCCCATGCAAATGCCTTTTTGTATTTTTGTAACAGTTGCAACAGCAGTTGGTTTTTCTCAGCAGTCAAGTTGGGGTTCATGTTCAGAAACTTTCCTAGTTCTATTTTAATTGGACTGTTGTCTTCTACCTCCTCTTCCTCCTTTGAATTTTCAATGGAAGTGATAGAAAGCGATTTAATAATAAAACCATTAATGATATCATCTTTTGTCTCATCCTTGAAATATTTGGCTTTCCCTAGAGTGACAGCAGTAGGGAAATATCTGATTTGGGCTCAAACTCATCCCACCAGGGGTTGTACAAATCCACATTTGGTTTTGGGGGGTAAAGGTTAAGATTCTTTGTAGCATGGTAGTTTGAGATCACCATAGATCCAAATCTGCATCCTATAAATGCATCTACAATGGCCAACCAAGGTCTCCCTAGAATCAAAGAATGTCCCCCCAAGTTGGATTTGGGCTGTAAGATAAGAAAGTCAATCGGATACCTCCAGGAAGCTATTGTGATTACTATGTCTTCTAACACCCCCTCGGGTTTGACATGAGACCTGTCTGCTAATTCAAGTACAGAAGGAGTATGTCTAAGCCCATGTAGCCCTAGGGTGGTAAAGAGGTCCTTTGTCATCACATTAATGGCAGCCCCAAGATCGATCAATGTGTTATTTATGGCTTGGTCATTAATGTAGACAGTAACCGTAGGGTTTCCTGGATCATTATACTTGGCTAGAAGAGGCTGAGCAGACATTAATTCAGACAATTTTCCCATCACGTGTATAGTAGCAAGGTCCTTAGGCTTCCTTCCAAGTTTCTTATGCATAAATCTTGTACTGTTTTAGCATAAATAGGTACTTCTTTAAGAGCTTGCAGTAGAGGAATTCGTACAAGCAAAATTTTCAACTCCCTAAGAAAATTGGATTCGGGTTGTGAGGCCATTCCAGGCTCAGTTAATCTCTGAGGATACGGAGGATTCTGAGTTATAGCAGTCGAGTCGGTTGCTATAGGTGTATCAGCCTTAACCGAGTTGCTTGTTACAAGGATAACAGTTTGCTTTGTATCGGTTGTTATAGGTGTAACAGTCACCTCAGGATCTACTGTACCTCCTCTCGAAGGTTCACATTCCTCCTCGGTAATGATAGGTGAATGATTTGGTTTAATTACCTTGCCCCACCACAATTGAATTTCATTAAGTACCACGGGGGTAATAAGGTAATTGTGGAAGGCAATCGAACCCTCTATGCCCTGAGATGCTTTATTGTTCGGGTTAGGGTTAGGTTGAACAAGTAGTTGGGGTCGCACAGGTGGTGTAGGAGCAAGAGTTTGGAAAGAAGGAAAGTGTAGATGTTTCTAAATTGGTAATCCAGGTGGATTTGTATTATGGGCGTTCCCCCTCTAGTTCTGGTTCCAAGGGTATGACTTATATGGAGGATATTGGATAGAGGGAGAGGGGTACCACTAGAGAAGGAGCAGAATATTGTCATGGATATTTTTGAGTATTATATGCATTGTTCCATGAATTGAATGAAGAAAAAACTTGGGACATACCTAGATTTCATGGCTACCATGGTCTCCTAGGTGCGATAAAATAAGAGGATTGCACTCCTTCACTCGATTCTCTAAGTACTGCTTTCAGTCTAGGAAGCTCCAGACATTGACCTGTCGAATGTTCCATCTCAAAAATATTGCACAAGCTGATGTTGTTCATTTCACAATCCCTCATGGGATGTTTCTTCCGGCAATTCAGGCAGAATACAGTCAAAGGTGTATCAGCTTCTGCTTGTGTTTTCTTGATCTGTGATGTTGTTATCTGGGCAAATAGAGTACTGAGGATGTCGGCCTTGAAATTTTCGAATAAATTCCCGATCTATGCTCTGGTTACTCCTCCACCTTTAGATTTTTGTATTCGAGTATAGGCATCTTGGATTGTGCTTCTTCCCTTAGACAATCCTCTAGAGCATCTTAGAGAAAGCTTTACAATTTCGACGAATGGTTCCTAAGATATGTCCCCTTTTCCTAGAAGGTTCAGGGTATCAAGGCAGTTGTCCCTCATTCCTCATATAAATATGGTCTTCAAGGTCTCATGACCTAAATCACTATGTTTAGACCTCTGCAAATTATAGTGGAACAGCTCTACATAGTCCTCCAGACTCTCATCCTCCTTATGTGTCATTCTGAATACTTCCTCCCGTAAGTCCCTAGTTCTGCAATAGTCTTGGTACTTTGATAAGAATGTCTCCTTCATATCACTTCATTTTCGAATAGAAGCAGAGCCTAACCCCATGAACTATCTCAAGGCTACTCCTTTTAAAGTAGCAGGAAATAATTTCAGGTTCTGAGCATCTGAGACGTAGTCATAACTCCTGCATAAGACATCAAATTAAAATAAGAAGGTGTCTAGGTCTTCCAAATTCATCCCTTGAAAGGATGGTAAGGATGATAAAGGAATATTTTGAATGGGAGCATCATCTCTAATATCCCCAATTGGGAACTCAAAGGTGGTGACGATAGCATCTGTTTTAGCGTTGTTGTCATTATTGTCCCCCATTGCTAACCCTTCTAATCCTTGTTGTAACAGACGTTCTTCAAATTGTTCTTATGATTGTCTTGCAGGTGGAATTGATGGCTCAAGCGACTTCAGGGCTAGCTGTTTCACAACACTACCTAAATCTGAATATTGATAAACCAATAGGTGCTCTCTTATCTCAGGGTTTTGATGTTCCCCTTCAATTTCCCCTTGTCCCTCGGTCCTAAAGTTCTGGCTACTAGCTTCCCCCTGGTATTCCTAAATTGGATACTTTATCTTGGGATTATGTTCACTAGCTTTAGAATGGTATGTCCCTGAGATAGAGGAATCAAAGGTTTATTTGCTTGTTATGGGAGTAACAACTTTTTGTGGCCATGTTTTCCTTGCATCCCTTTGAGAACTTGATTGTTCTTTTTCTGACTTGGAGATCAGTTCCTGGATAAATGTTTTCCTTCCCAAATCTACACTCTTCCTTTCCTTTTTACGACTCATTTTTCCTGTGACTAATTAGAGTGAGGGGTAATTTTAGTATTTCTATAATTCCTACAGTTGCACACATGGACCGTATGTATTAATTCACACCCTAAGTGTCTCAGTCTTTGACAGTGGTGAGGCCGCTCAGGTATGTTAGAGCGATGCGCAAGTTCTTACCTCTCGTTTTACCACCCAGCAACTGAATAGTTGAAGACACGCTAAAAAACACCAAAATACCACACCCTAAGTGCCCTAGTGATCACAATGGTGAGCCCGCCTAGGTATGTTAGAGCGATGTGTAGGTTCTTACCTCTTATCTTACCGCCCAACGATTGTGGACTAGGAACACTCTATCATCAAACAAACAACTTGGTTGATTATATCGTCAACTGCCATCCCCGACAACGACGCCAAAATGTAGTGTTGTTTTAATCAATCCTAATTGACCAAGGCTGCAACCATTAATTGTCAACCCATAGTAGATTTTGTTATTTCAATGGAGTTTGCACTGTTTATGCCAATACACTACAACCAAGTATGAGAAAAATAAAAAGAGACAGTAAATAATGTCATTAAATCAATTGCAGAAATTAAAACACTCCACATAAATGAAATCACACTTCACAATTACTAGAGCAAGGGCACGCCACAGAGTAAACTAATGACTACACCAGTTGATCACTACCACTTTGTTTAATCAAAACAGTGTAATAGCATAATATAATTTGGAACTGAAGCGGATGTATTTTACAATTTATACAGCAACAGCAGAAAACCATACAACAATAAAAGAAACAATAATATACAACTACTTCTACCACTGCAATCCCTACTAAAGAGGAGGGTCCTTCCTCCCTAGCAGGGGCGCAGGAATAAACACGAGATTAGTTAAAGAATCAAATGAGGAGCGGTAACAGAATCGTTGTAGTGACTTAAATATTAAAAATAATTAAAAGTTACAAGATCAGAGTAACAGTGCTTTTCTATATGTCATCCTCGTACATGAGAAATCAAGTTTCTTTTATAATTATTACATACCCAAAATCAGGAATAGATCAGTGATGAGAATATCACGATTCTCATGTTGATCATAACATAGAAGTAGTTATAACTTATTTCTAAATACAAATGCTTCTCAGATACATTGGTTAAGATCGCAACTACTTGCATATGTTGCTTCTAAATAAAAAATTCATAACCCCCGACAGTTGTTGTGTGGAATAGTACCCACGACTTTGCCAGCTACGGTGCAACAACATCCTGCAGTCAATCGACTATTCCAGATGTAATAGAAATCACTAAGTAACAGCATCCTTGGTGTAACAACAGTCATCTTTATCAACACGTGGTGTAACAGCAGCCTGTAACAGCATACAGTGTGTAACAACAACCTGTAACAGCATACAAGGTGTAACAGCAATCTGCTCTACCCTGCTTTGAAACCGATCAGTGCGGCCCGTTCACTCCATAACCTCGTCCCCGCAAAAAACACCTGAAAAAGAGAAGAGGGTCCAAAATACTTCTCCAATTCTTACCCCAATTAGCCACAAAAGGAATATTGTATTGTAATATTCAGCAAAACATGGAAAATAACATGGCAGTGAAATAGGCTGTATAAATGAGAAAAAGGGTGATTAACATGTGAATTTTCATGGGCCTAGAGGGAAAGAGGATCAAAACTAGGGAAATAAAGTGTAGGAAACATGTATAAAAGTCACACCCAACAAGCATAACATTCAAGAAATCAAAGGAACTTTCCATAGACTCTGATGATGAAGAACTCTCGGTATTTGAGGAGGAAGTTGATAAGGGGGAAGAAGAATCACACCATGAAGAAGAAGGTCCAAGTGATCTTGTTCAACCTATGGTCATCCCTGAAACAAAGAAAATACATAATTGGTTGAAATCTACTCTACTTGATGCAGAGGGTCATGAGGCAATGAAAGGATCATTTAGAGCAAGCAAAAAACCCAAAAGATATTTTTGGTATGTTGCATACATGAAAAAACTAATAGAAGCAGAACCATCCACCTTCAAAAAGGCTATAAATAATCAGGAATGGAAATATGCCATGAATAAAGAGTATGGAGTCTAGGAGATCGTACCTAGGCCTGAAGAAAAATCTATGTTTACTTCCAAGTGGATCTATAAGATCAAACATGCGGCAGATGGAAGTATAGATAAGTATAAAGCAAGATTTGTGGTTAGGGGATTCTCTCAACTTGAAGGTATCGACTATGAAGAGACATTTTCTCCAACAACAAGATATACAATGATTCGCTCATTAGTCCCTCTAGCAACATCGATGGGATGGAACATCCACTAAATGGTTGTCAAGGCTGCATTTTTGAATGGCACAATAGATGAAGAAGTCTATATAGAGAAACCCTTGGGATTCGAAGTTAAAGATAGGAAGGCATATGTCTGCATATTTAAGATACCATTATATGGCCTTAAGCAAGCACCAAGGGCATGGTATGCTAGAATGGATGCATAAATGTAAATAATAAGCTTAACAAAAAGTTATGTTGATTCAAACTTGTAAAGGTTGTATATGGAGAAATTGTAATCATTCTTCAATATCTTAACAGGTGTAGAAGATCGAATTTAAGAATTTAAGAAGCAACTAGAAGAATAATTTGACATGAAGGATCTTGGGCTGATGCATTACTATTTGGGACTAGAAGTCTGGCAAGGACCTGATGAATTTTATTTGGGTCAGGGAAAATAAATTATCAAGATGTTGAAGAGGTTTGACATGATGTATTTCAAACCTATGACCACTCCAATGATCACAAACTTAAAGAGACTAAGGCATTCGAAATCAAGCCCTGTGGATCCTTCCAAGTATAGGCAACTTATTGGCTCATTGATGTACTTGGTGAATACTCAACCAGACATATGATTTGCAGTAAATATTCTCAGTCAATTCCAAGTGGAGTCGAAGCATGATCATTGGGTAGCAGCAAAATATATTCAAAGAAATCTGCGAGGAACCATCCACTACTGTCTAAAGTATGATAGAGGGAATGATGTCCAACTAATTGGATATATAGATTCTAATTTGGGAGGTAGGGAGCAAGACGAAAGAAGCGGTACAGGAGGATGTTTCAGTTTGGGATCCTCGATGGTCTCATGGATGAGCAGAAAGCAAGACATAGTTTCTTTGAGTAGTGCTAAGGTTGAATATGTTGCAGCCTATGAAGTAAGCAAAGAAGCATTATGGTTGAGGAAGATGTTATCTGACTTGTTTGAAGGACCAATGAACCCTACAGTGATACTTTGTGATAACACCAGTTGTATACATTTGTCTGAAGATCTAGCGTTTCATGGAAAGGAAAAGCATATAAACAACAAGTATCACTATATTCAAGAGCTAGTGTAAAATGGAGTGTTGTAGCTACAATATATCTCCACTAAGAGCAAGTGACTGACATATTGACAAAATCACCTCTGAAAAAGAAGCTTGTGTACTTGAGAGACAAGCTTGGTTTGGTTGATATATATACATTCTTGTCTTCACTTAGCAATAAAGAATAGAGGATTGGGTAACCATATGGCATTCGATACTCTTTGATAATGTGGTAGGGCATTCAAGACAAGGTTAGTCATGGACCGATATTCTTTGAGGACTAGCTATCCAAGAAAAAGAATAGTCCAAAGAAGGTCATACCCCGTGAACACCTGGGTTGAGTATGTCCCTTGAGAGACAATGATTATGGTGTCTATGAATCATTGGTCTCACCAGCGTTGTGCTCAGATCATGTGGATAGAGCTGTTATTCAAGGCCTTGATATGTGACAATGTTGGTTAAATATGATTCTAGATAGATGGGTTACCAATCCGACTCTTTTTATGAGATATATTCATATTGATAATGACCATGTACCTCTTATGAATACCTCCCTAGTTAAGAGGGAGTGTTGCAAAATGTGTAACTAGGCTTGGTCTTCATAAGTATGGAATGTATTCTTGTAAATTATAAAATGGAAAGAAATTATTATGATTGGAGCATGGGTTTCATGCTCAAGTTCTTTTATTTTATAGGTCAAGAACCCATTAAGTGCTTATAGGGTTTGTCCTAGGTCTAAGAGTCATTGTCATATATTGAAGACCCTATGGGCACATTGTATATTGTAAAGAAAAAAATATTGTCTTCAAAGTGTCAAAATTCCCTCCAAGATCAAGTCGACCTACATGAAGAGCCATGTCTACCCTTCAAGAGGCTTATATTTAGAGAGGAAATCATCCTCCATTATCATCAATCACTCATCTCTCATCCTATGCGAATAAGAGGACAAGAAGAGGTCGAATAAGAAGGATGAAATCGAAGTCGAAGGAATTCAAAGTGCTTCGGCTAGTTCTCTCTCTCATAAGCAAGTTGAAGCTAAGGTTTTTCTACGCAAGGTTCATTTCTAGTTCGATCTTGGAAGAAGGAGAAGAAATAAGACAAGCAAAGATAACTTAGGGTAGATCTCTAATCCTAAGTCTCAAGGAAAGGCAAGCCAAGGGAAGATGAGGCCATACGAAGAAGATCGAAGTCTTCAAGAGGAGTAGCAGCAGTTTCCAGGAGACAAAATTTCGGATCTGCAGTAGGAGGTTGAAGTTCTTGCAGTAAGAGGCCGAGTTGATCTTGATCTTGCAGGGTATTTGTCTAAGTCACTAGGTCATGGTATTCGTCAATTGAAGGATCTATAAGAAGAGATGAGATTTAATGGTTTTCCCCTCAAGAGGAGAGGTTTTGGCCCAAGCTTGCAGCCTATATATTGTGTCACTATTATTATTGTTTTTGGTAGTTGTTTGATGTATTTGACATTATAATAATAAGGGTCGAATCTAATAAGGAAAAAATATAACACAAACAGCTATCAAGAGAAGAGAATTAACGCATTCATATGCTTACAAACAAAAATGGAAATAAACTAGCTATGGCGACGGTAGCTTATCTTTGAGAAGAGATGTGGCGGCTACATGCCTCTGAACTGTGTTACAATGAGACTCAAAGGCCTATTTATTGTTGAGAAACAATGGAAAAGCCTAAACATCCAAAAACCTAACCCTAGAAGATGAAACACCAAACTGTGGGCCCCGTTTGGGTAAATTGGTACATCAACTTCCCGGGGTCATAACTTTGGCATATGATCTCTGTTTGATGCGCACAATATCTTGTTAGAAAGATCTATCCGAGAACTACAACTTTGGGAAGAAAAACATTGGTCCATGGACCCATCTTGCTCCCAGTTTTCCCAAAAAAAACGTCGTTTAGGACCTCAAAACGGCTCCGGAAGTTTAGGACCCAAAAAACTGCTAAAAATAGTAAATTGTGCTACAATTAAGGAAACCAAAAAGCTGAAAGAAACAATGGTGGGGGTCCAAGTGGACTTGGCAGGTGGCCACCAATATCCACCTGGATTAATTAGCCTATTGAATTCTCAACATATTCCATACATGTAATACATGTATGTATGTTAGACAAAACATAGATACATTTTCAAATATATTTGGAAGCATTTGTATGGCCATGGTGTTTGAAAATATGTGTCGGAAAATCCATAAAAGGTTGGTTTTGTTTTATGTATAAAATTCTCTCTAAGTCTCTTTAGTTTGTTCTTCCTTTTCAACATATTTTATCCTACGTTATTTGTTTTGTTCGATCATGTATGAAGATAGAGTAGTAGTGATTGGGTCAATGTGTTTGCTATTAGGAGTTTCATGGTTACATTTAGATCTTATTTTTGGGTTTATTTCTAGAGCATGTATTGTATGACATTGGTGATTGTATATGTTTTGGTAGGAAGTTGAAATTGTGAGGAAGGTATGTGCAAAGCAGATGATGTCATGCCTTGTTGAAAGAGAATAAGCCTTTGTAATAAGATTGAGATTCCTTCACTTGTGGTATTTGTTGTTTTTGTTTGGAAGAGGGGGGCATGTTTGGCACTTTGAAAAGCATTAGTTACAAATATGATGGGTGATGTAAAGTGTTCTCATTCCCATCATATACTTATGTTTGAGTTGCTTGAATTTTGTGTTTTTCCATTCTTTCTCTTGCATCAAATGAAATTGCATATAAGAGAAAAAATGAATAAGTTCTAATTAAAACAAAAAATTGTTGGTAGCACATTCAATATGTTTGATAGCATGTTTTTTTATGCATATTCCCAAAATAGTTTCAAAATTGATAGATTTAATTTTAAAATATGTATAAACAAATGTGTGGGATGGAATTTCTTCCATGGAAATTCTACAATGAAGGAAAATACCTCAAAATATAAACAGTTTATGTAATATGTATATGTAAAAATGTAAAAACACAAAATGTTGTTTGGAAGAAACAACCACACCACTTTGAATTGACTATTTAACCAACATTCATGGATGGGGATTTCCTCTTTTTGGCTTTTATAAGTGTTCCATTTTATCATATGAAATCACGATGCATTTGATTAACTTTTTATTGGCAAATATTTCTTCATGTACTACTAGTTTGAACATGTAACTATTAAATAACAACTTGGCAAAATTTTATATGATTTTTTTAGTGTTCCCCTCATAGCCATATTCATATAACTTCTCAACAAGCATGCATATAAGTTGTTTTGCAACTTCTTGAAATGCAGTAACAACGATTTTTTTGTTTGGTCTTCAAAGTTGTATTGGAAAATAAACATGTATTCACATTCAAAGAGATGTTGATTACACCTTTGGAAATTCCAAACACCATCCTCAATAGGTGTGAGTTTTATTCTGCACTTTCGATCTTTAAAGGTAAGTGGACAAGCATTGTACCAACATTTTTCTGCATCTACAAATGTAATAGTTCCCTTGATCAAAATGAATGCATGGTTTGGACCTTGATCATTTTCTATGTCAACCAATTGCTTTCGAGTGGAAGGGTGCTAGCCTAAATCTCCATGTGTGGATAATGAGTGACAAGTAGGATTTGTCAATGGGGTCTCAAACCAAGTTCTCAAATCTTGTGCTTCTTTGAGAAAAGGATTGATGGAAATCTAGGATGTGAAAGTTGTAGTAATTGATATCCTATTAAATTAAGTTACTTTTCTGGCCTTAAGAGTGATTATTGGAAATTTATTTGAGTCTCTCTTCTATTCTTTCTCGTGGTGGTTACTAAAAGGGCTAATGGTGATAGTAACTCCAATAATATCAACTATAGAGTTGTTGGCTAAAGTTGGTACTTCATTAATAGGAGTGAACATAAAGTTGTGGTTTGATATTGAATGCTCATCCTCTAAACAAGCTTCAGTGGTCAAGGTAATGCCTAGAGTTATTACCCAATCATTTTTTAAATGATTGAATTCTTTTTTTGCAAGCTTGATGTACCCTTTTGAGACAACGTAAAATTTTCCAATGCATATGGAAGGATGGAAGTGTGTCGCTTGGATGTTGAAGCATGTAATATTTATCTCACCGCCTTCTACATCAATAACATCAAAGCTAAACACATGGTTGAATCCCTTGGCATTAATGAATGTGCATAGATTAGTTTTTTTAGAGTACTCTAATTTTAAATGCCCATTCCTTTAGGGTTGAATGGAAAGATGAAATAAGTGTAAATTTGGGGGTGTTTTAGTGGTTTCTAACATTTTTTTCCAAAAGCGCATACATCTTTGTGCAATATAGGATCACTAGTAATCTTTGCTTTTGAAGTGTGCACTTATATTTTATGCACTACAAAAACCCTACAACAAGGAAAAACAATGTATAATTAGTACTTTAATTAGCGGTCACATATTGGGCAATGTAACATGTGGGTAGTATGTGTGTTGCTTGTGAGAATGAATGGGATATGTACGAAGAAAAGTAAGAGAATAGTTGTATAAATTGTAACTAAATGTGAGCTATGTGAAGAAGGTAACTCAATAAATACTTGTTATTTTGGATAAATCTACAAGTGAAATCTTGAACTTGAACCAAGGACCCTTTCTCAATTTGAGACGATGTGAAATAGTGCCTAAGTGTCGAAGCAAATAAGCTTTTCATTGTACTATTTTCATCAGTTACGAGTACATAATATCAACCTTCTAAGGTTAATGTAAAGTCCACAATTTGCAAAACAAGACTACAAATAACCTCTCCATCTCCAAGCCTTTAATAGAGTTTGAAGTTAATAGAGATGTCATACCTTTGATATTCCTTCTAATGATTTGAAAGTAAGACACTAAAAGACCACTAAGGGAAAAAAATAGTAAAAAAATGTATTAGGTAAATTAAGGAAAACTATCATGAATACAAGTGAAATTTAATAAGAATATATATATAAGCATGGTAAAAAGCATATATATTAAAGTATCACTATATTGGGTACTATATGGCTGTAACTATTTCAACAACAATAACTTATGTATTTTTTAGAGTTAAAAAAGGACTAAACATGACATGGTAGGAGAACAAAACTTTAAGCAAAAAAATTATTTTAGTATTTAAAGAATGTTATTTATATGTTAATGGTATAAACAATAATGGTATCATGATACACGAAAGAGAAAGAGAAATACACAAAGGGAAATTTTTTATTTAACTCGATTTTACATAAGGAAATATATATTTGATTTACTTTATTCGAATATAAAATTTAACATTCATGCTTGAAACATTAAAATACTTAACATGTGATTTGTTTAGAAGATAATTTTTAAATGGAAATGATAAATAATGAAAGTATATTATCATTGTTCGTGTGGATGAGGAATAATATTTTGTATTAGTTGTACACTATTTAATAG
The DNA here is from genome assembly GCA_000404065.3 of Pinus taeda. Classification (NCBI taxonomy): domain Eukaryota; kingdom Viridiplantae; phylum Streptophyta; class Pinopsida; order Pinales; family Pinaceae; genus Pinus; species Pinus taeda. Next base: position 83,084 of record APFE031744915.1, read on the forward strand.
TTATAATTTATCTATTATGTGTTTTGGAAGTTTTTTTGGAAGTTTTTTTGGGTGTATGTTTTAGTATAATTTGTCTATAATTTGGCAATAATTTTTTGGAATCACAAGTTTGAGTTGTGATTTCTCTACAATCCAAGTGCCTTTAGGTTTTTCAGGTGTCGAATCCATATATGCAATCAAAAACCTATTTTAAACAACAAATATCAAAATTTGACAAAAAAAATTGTCGAATTCTAGCCAAAAACTCTAAAATGTATAATGTTTAGACAACACGTATTCAATATTTTATATTATACATGAAAAATAAACATTTTAAACAATACATAGTCTTTATGTATAATTATAATTTACATAATTATATATATATATATGTGTGTGAAAATGCATTTCTCTTTTCTCTCATGTATTTCAAAGTAGTACAACTAATAAATAGAATATATGAAGAACTTTAAATAATAAAACCTTATTTAAGGAAAATATTATCTATTTTGTAGGCATAATAAATTTTTATATATAGAGAGACCAACCGTAATCATGCCTGGATCGCGACCTATACAACTAGTGAGTATAATGAAAATCCTTTAAGGCCAACTACACATGTAACCTCACAGCGATCTTTATTCTCAATATTTATTAGCCATTTTGCTACCCTAAAGGACACAAGATCTTTGGAGGTGTATATTATCCAAAAGCTCTGTAGATACAGACAAAATTTACACTACATACATACCCACTATTAAGGAATAGTTGTGAGGGAAGGAATGTTATTTCTCATTAGGATCCCTATGTCCAAGTTTACACCTTTATTGGCAAGATCATCTACAACAAAAGTGTTCATTATCAACACGTGAAAGAAGCTAATATTAGAGAAAGCAAGTTTAAAATTCCTGATTCAATCAATAATGCTTCATAACTTGCAATCCTTGAACAAAGATCCATGAACAAAGTAATGAATAGCCAACTCCAAATCTTTCAACACCATCAAATATTTTTTTGTTTAATTCTTTAGCAATAAAGAACTCTTTTAGTAATATATATACCTCAACCACATTATCGGTGTATTACCTAACCCCGACTATATTCAATTTCAATTCTTCTATTAGTAACCCCTCTTGTGCCACCTAAACATAATAAATGATAATTACTATTATAAAATTTAGGTTTAAAAAGTAATAATGTAAAATGATTGAATGAGTCCCACGAGTCCCGTTGACGATAGAATTTGCAAGTGATTTTAACTCATAAATGTTTTATGCATTTATATAATTTTAAATAAATTTACAAAATATTTTTATAATAAATGATAATAAATATTATAAATTTAATTATCAATTTTATATATATATATATGTTAAAGAAAATGAAAGGATAAAGAAATAAAGTAAAATTTTTATATAATTTTTTTTTTGGAAGTCATGAATATTGAACTTGCTAAGGAGTATAAATATATATATATGATAAGTCTGCTTTTTTAGTGTGATGATTTTTTTAAATCTTTAGGGGTAAGGCTGGTTGGTGAGGAAATGTATTGTTAAGGCGTTCATGCCTTTGTGTAGGTCACAAGTTCAATCCTCGATCTACTTGTCTGTTGTGTGGTTACACTTGGAAATTATAGTGGTAGTCGATGGGTATTGACCCTGTGTCATGCAATTATGAGAATCGTTGTGTTATCAATGCCACTATCATTCAAAAAATAATTTGATGATTTTTTTTGTATACCTATTAATGGTATTAATAGTGTTCTCAACATCACTTTTATGTATTCACACATATTTCAAAATGCAAGACTATATTTTTAGAAGAATTTGAATATTCAACTTTTTTAATGATATATATAAAAGATGTATTTTTTTGAAATCATTAAACACTATATGTATATAAAAAAATATATCCATGATGACAAGCATGAATAACATGTTATGCAAAAGAAAGAAAAGTGATACAGTATAGGTAAGCTCCAAATTTGGAATCATTCATCGTCTTCAATTATTTTTTAATCAAGTTTTTTTTAATACCACGATTTTTTCTCGCTCTACTTATACTCACTTTGTTGTATTTTTCAACATGAGTTTTACAACCCTTTTGAGTTAAGTGATGCTTTTGTTCATGTTACAATACATCTTTCACGCTATCATATATTATTCCAAAGCCTTTAGAGAATGGCCATGGTATATGAAAAGAAGAGATGAATTGTGTTTATGTATCAGCAATATTAAATTTTATGGCAAGTTCTTCTTTCATCTCCGACCTTGAAAGGTTTCCTCTTCCAAAATGAATAACATGGATTTGAAATTTTCTTCTACATAGGTGAAGGTCATCAATAAGAATAGAATAACTATATATTGCGTCATTAATTCCACCATTGCTAAAGCCATCAATAAATATACAATTTAAAGATGTTTATCTAGAATACTCTTAAAACAATGTAAAGACAATAATTGGTTATTTTTATCCAAAAATGCATGAAAATACAAATTTAAATAAGAATATAAATTATATTAAAAAATGTGCAAAAAAAAGAAAATGGTGAATTGAACTTGAGAAAGAGTGGAATAAATATGGATAGATTTCATAAAGGACAAGAAAAGCTAATAGTGTGTCTATCAATATAAATTGTGATTTATTAGGGGTTAAAATCTATAAGCTTAGATGAACAATAATGTAGATGATTGATGATGGGTCCCTCGTTAGATGAGGTCGATGAAATGTCCATTGTTAGTCTACCATCCAACTTGATGTGTTTAAGGGGGGCTTAATAAGTCCACATAAGGCATTGGTTTATTCTTTGTCCTTGAGTAAATAGAGCTCCTCACATACACTAGAGCTCCTCTAATCCATTGGATGCACCACAATTATAGTTACTCGAGACCTCTCCACCATTTGTAAGGTAGATATGATTATAGTGGTTCAAGCTCATCAAGAAATATGATTGCTTGAAAATCTAATATATAGACCCAACATAACATTTATTGCTTTGATGTAGATACAACATATTATAATAAATAAACTATATTGAACAGAGTTGATAATTCTTAACAAATTATTATACCTGCTACTGGCAGGATATAACGTATTGAGTTTTTCATTGACTTGTTATTAGTTTACCTTTGACTAAATTTTTTTTAAGTCTATATAAAGTTTAACGTTATAGAATAAAATTTATTATTTTTAAATAAAATTTAAATCCATTTATCTCAAATACTATTGGTTAAAATATTTTACCTCTTATTATGTAATGATGGCAAAAACTGACATTTACTACTTTACCATCCAAATTATTTTATTATATATTAAAGTCATATTCAAATGTGAAAAAATCTAAACTGATTTGACTTAATGGTATTATTTCAGCAACATTATATCTTTGAAAGAATTATTACAATTTACAACTTTGGTGTGGGAACTTTTGTAAATAGGAGTGATGGGCCTTACTTAGTTGAGGAATCAATATTTTCCCACGTACAACCAAGACCTTATAACCTCCACACAAATTATTGATTGATTCCACAATATCAGCACGTGGTCACCACGCGAACTGCCTTCACAGGTTGCCATGACACATTTTTTGGTTTGGTCTCCACTAGCCAATGTGTTGTCCTTACGGAAATGACGAAAAATTGCGTCGTGGCAACCTGTGAAGGCTTTAATTCGCGTGGTGACCACGTGCCGATATTATGGAATCAATCAATAATAAGGTCTTGATTGTATGTGGGAAAATATTGATTCCTCAGCGCAGCGAGGCCCATCACTTTTATTTACAAAAATTCGCACACCAAAATTGTAAATTGTAATGATTCTGGTTGGATTAATACCATTAAGTCAAATCATTAAAGTTCAATAATTAATTATATCTCACCGAGGAAAAAAATTTAATAATAATAATAAAATTATCAATTTTGAAAATTATAATGATTTTTTCTAAAATATAATATTGTTGAATTAATACCATTAAATCAAACAATTGAAATTCAATAATTAATTACCTAACTTACAAATAAATAAGAGAACAAAAAAAAAAGTGTACCAATTTTGAAAACCCCTTATCCCTTGGCCAAATAAATAAATAAAAAATAAACCCTTCAAATCCATTAAAGAGACTTGAGCGAAAATTCCACACTAATTCCATATTTAGTGTTTGCTTGTCGATATGTGTAGATATTTATCTCTTTTAAAATTGTTTATTAATATTAGTGTCTTGAGAATGTATAACCAAGTTAAAATACTAACTTTAATTGTTATGTCATTGTCAAGTGACATTTAGCAACGGTGTTGGGAACCTTGTTGGTGACATATAGTAACGGTGTCGGGTTAATTTTTATGCCTGTACAGCGAAATTTTTCGGCTTTTCATAATTCAACATTGGTTTTCAAATTATTTTAGATCTTGCCACCATCAAGGTGGCAGAGCCTGAGACCAGACCAGACCATACATCAGACTCTGTTGTTCCACACTTTTCACATGGCATCTCATTCACGAATTAATGGAATTGCACATACATTCATTGACGAATTACTGGAATCGCTTACACCGAGAGCAGATTTAAAGGCAATACACTGCTCTAACACTGAATCTACCTATAATTTCCCATGTAGTTGTAACTTTCATAAAAGCCAATAAGTGGTACGAGCTTATACATAGCAATTTTTCACTAAGTTTGATGGTATTGTATTGCAAAGGATCAAGTTTTAATAAACATTCAATAAAAAATACAAACCAAGAGTGGAATCACTTACACCGAGAGCAGAGTTAAAGGCCATACGCTGTCGTAAGAGTGAATCAACCTAGAATTTCTCATGTCATTGTAACTTTCATATACACTGATAAGTGGTACGAGCTTATAATAAATTTTCATCAAGTTTGATGGTATCGTATTGCAGAGGATCAAGATTTAATAAACATTCAATAAAAACTACACATCGAGATTTTGATTAACTTCGAACAAGATTTAATAAATATATTGGTTTGTAGATTTCTGTGGAGTGGTTTTTGATAGCTTGAATTCAGATATTCCACAGTGTTCATCTTTTTGTTTGTAAACGTTTCTGGTCTAGACCAAGACTCATCATCAACTCATCATGAGCACTGATTTACAGAGAAGAGAAAAGTGTGTGATAAATATGGTGTAGGTGGGCTGTTAAGTTGGTAAGCCGACCATTTGATTATTTAATGTTATTTTAATATTAATTCCTGAAATATGTTCATATTATATTTATTGAACGTATTCTAAATTTTTTTTTTTTTAAATAATTTCTTAACCTAGTTTAATCTTTGTTAATATACATAGGTTATAGGATAATGTTTTTTTATGTTAATAGGGCTTTATTATTATTATTATATATAAGTTTTTAGCATTGTTAATTTAACTATTACTTAATATTAAAAAGTGAGATTAGTTTTATATTGCTTTATTTAATTAATTTAATAATTTATAAGCTATATTTTATTCTCTGGATTCAAAGTTCTTAAAAAGCTTAAGCTAAAGAATAAGGTTTGATTTTTATAATTAATTTATTTATTAATTAATTATATTATTATTATTATTATTTTATGTTTTTTTTACCTAAGTTATAGGATTATGTTCCCTTATGTTAATAAGGTTGTATTATTATTATATAGCAAGTTTTTTTATATTTCAATTTAACTATAATTAAAATTAAAAATGTGAGACTCTATTTAATTAATTTAATAACTAATAGGCTAAATTTATTTATTTTTATTTATTTTATTTTTTTGGTTAAAACTAGAATCAAAGATCTTAAGAGTATGAGTTAAAGGATTATTGTTGATGTTTTTGAGTAGTTTTCTATTTATTTAAAGATAAGTCTAGATATATTAAGGTGCAAAGGCTATGTTTCTTATAGTTCTACATGATGCTTTTGGTTAAGAGAGGGATCTATTAAGACTAGGTTAGAAGAGGGGAGGAAGGGGTTTGAGGAAGGGAGGGATAACTTATTCATGGGGAGTAAGCAGAGAGTTCCAATTTTTACTAGTTTCCAAGCCTCCATCCCTATTAAGGTTACACGGGTGTTTTATGATTTCAATAGCCTCACGAACTTTCCGCTAGAAATGGTGTTTTCATTTGCAATGACTTTAGTGTCCTCAAGGCATATATGATGGTTTGTTTTACCTGCATGCTCAGCTAACGCTAAAGAGCGAGTTCTTTCTTTACGGATATCTTCACTATGCTCTTTGAGCCTAATCCTCACTGACCTGCCTGTTTCCCCTATATATTGTTCTCCACAAGAGCAGTTGATGATATAAACACCTTTTTGTTGTAGTTTTTCCTGGCTGTCCTTTACTGATTTCATTCTTTGTTTGATAGTTGACAAGGGTTTGAATGAAGTTTTGATATTTTTCTCTCTGAGAATTTTGGCTAGCTTGTCAGTGACACCTTGAATGTACGAAAGGTAGGCATTAGTAGTTATGGGGTTGTTTGATTTTTTTATATTGTTACCAGACTTGGCCTTTTGAATGGCTTTGAAGATGATTTAATTATTGTGTCCTAAGCTGGCAAATGTTCTTTTTAAGTAAGTAATCTCTTCTTCGGTGTGTTTTTCATCTGAAATTGTACAAGCTCTAGTGAAGAGGGTCTGCAGTACCCCCATCTTTTGAGCTGGGTGGTGATGTGAATCAGTGTGGAGGTAGTTATCGGTATGAGCCTTCTTTCTGAATACTTTATGACTTATGGAACCATCATTCTTTCTTATGAGGAGTATGTCCAAGAATGGTATGCAATTGTTCTCCTCCATCTCCATTGTAAACTTGATGTCATCAGATATGTTATTGAGATGGTTCAAAAAGTTTTTAAGTTCATTGTCACCATGAGGCCAATTGACACTGGTGTCATCCACAAATCTGACCCAGAACTTAGGTTTCAATGGGTATGTATCAAGAGCCTTCTTTTCAAATTTTTCCATGAAGAGATTGGCAACAATTGGTGAAAGAGGTGATCCCATAGCAACACCTGAAGTTTGTTCAAAGATTTCACCTTGGAAGGAGAAAAAGGTAGAGCGTAGACAAATTTCAGCTAACTTAGCAGTTTGGGGGTCTGCCACTTCTTTAACCACTTGTATTGCTCCATCTAGGGGGATTTTGGTGAAGAGTTGGACTACGTCAAAACTGACAATTTTATCTCCTAGATCTAATTTTATATTTTTAATGAATTTGACAAATTGATTGGAATATTTTATGTAAGAGTTGGTTTTTCCAACTAGCGGAGCTAAAATGCTAGCTACATATTTTGCTAATTCATAAGTGGGTGATCCTATAGTGTTGACTATAGGTCTTAAGGGTACCTCTTTTTTATGCACTTTAGGGGCTCCATAAATACGAGGTGTGATTTCACTATCAGGAATAAGGTGCTTTTTCAATTTTTCTTCTAGATTGGTTTCTTTAATGGCTTTCTTTACCAGTCTTGTAATTTTGGAGATGGGGTTTTCCTCTAGCTTTCTGTAGCTTCCACTATTATATAAGTGGTCTTTCATCTTGTTTACATAATCCTCATAATTCATTATAACAATAGTGCCACCTTTGTCAACTTTTAGAATGACAATGTCATTATTATTTCTTAGACTCCTTATGGCTTTAAGTTGTTCAGGGTTTAGGTTTCTTTTAGGTGGTTTAGCTTTCAAAACTACAATTCAACTCACATGGTCTACAAGTCTATAAGGATCATTTTTTCATCATTTTGTACTTTTACCATGATGAAGTGATAGTGGATCTTAATGCACTCGATCCTTGTATGCAAGTCACATTACCTTTAGAGAATATACAAGATCGATCTGTCAATTTTTCTATATGAAATTATATTGTATCGCTTTGCACCCTACCTGTTTTCCATAGCCATCTGCAAAAGAAACTAGTTGTTGTAAACCAACAGAACTCATCAAATCTAAATTCATATGTTGTGAAGTTGACTATTGTTATCTTCTCAACTTGATATCATTGCTTTCAAGTAATTTATTATATTTTTTTATATTTCAAAGTTTTCAGATCACCACTTAAGTATTTTCTCTGTTTTTTCATTACTATTATTACCATTTTGTTTAAGAACTGTAATAAAAAATATGGGCTACATGCAACTATACATCCATTGTGTGCCTCAGCCAAAATTCACACAGTGGACACTGTTATAGTAGACTTTCTGCGTGGAAGCGGTGAGATTAGGTATGTTATTGTTGAATTCTTGTATTTAGATATATACTGCCAAATAATTTTTTTAGTTTTTGTATTTAAGTTTTTGTGATCTATAATGAATTAGGCAAAGTTTTCCCGTAAAAATCATAGAAGAGAAATTTTTTATTTTGATAATGAACCACACTTATTGGTTCAAAACGTGTTGGCCAAAAATTTCTCTTATTTAATTTCTATTAAAAAAACTTCACTTAATTCTCTTAGTTCTCAATTTATATATAAAACTTATCAAAAACCCAAATAAAAACATAAGTACTGTGTAGCTGCCATTCAATCCTTGAAAGTGGCTCACCAAGACAATATATGTATACTAAGAAGTCATAAATGATAGTTGAGAAATCAATGATAGTTGAGAAATTTATGAGACCATATTCTTACTTCGTAGAAAAATATATTATTGGTTTCTGAATTAGTGGTACTCTTCATGATTAGGCGCATTTTTTTAAATACTGTATTAAATTTAAATAGAAACTAATTTAGTTGTGGGATAGAATAACATACTTAATACTAAAGTGTTGTTATGAGAACTGTCCCAGACTCCCGAACCCACAATTACTTATGATTCTTAACCTTTGCCATTCCATTATTATGCAGCATCCATAAAACCGTTGCCATCCATTTATTTTGGCATCTATAAATTTGTATCTCGTAGCCCATTGACTCTTCAGACATCCCTTCGAAACCCATGAATTGGCATGCGGTTAAGTCAATAAATATGTGGGTAATCTATATGATATATATAATCTTTATAAAATAAGTTATTAGGAGAATGAGCATTGGTAAAGCAGCAGAACCTGTGTTAACAGTGTTTTATGACACGGAGAACTTTTTAAATCTAAAGCTTGACGTTTACTATTAAACCGAATAATATCGTTTTTATTAATTATTATAAGTTAGTGTTTGGTTTGGTTTGGTTAAGTTAAGGTAATGTCGAATCTATATTATTTATTATAATGTGAAATTTGTTTGGAAATCCAGTTTAAAATGCAGATGGGTGTCTTGAAAAATATAAAAAAATTACAATGCGAAGAAATTATACTTAAAACTTTTTTAAGAGTTTTTGAGATTTTCGTGTTATATTTGTTTATTGTTTTAAAAATATTGGAAAAATAATAATATATTTTGAATATTATTTTTAATGATATATATAAAAGATGTATTTTTTTGAAATCATATATGTATATAAAAAAATATATCCATGATGACAAGCATGAATAACATGTTATGCAAAAGAAAGAAAAGTGATACAGTATAGGTAAGCTCCAAATTTGGAATCATTCATCGTCTTCAATTTTTTTTTAATCAATTTTTTTTTAATACTACGATTTTTTCTCGCTCTACTTATACTCACTTTGTTGTATTTTTCAACATGAGCTTTACAACCCTTTTGAGTTAAGTGATGCTTTTGTTCATGTTACAATACATCTTTCACGCTATCATATATTATTCCAAAGCCTTTAGAGAATGGCCATGGTATATGAAAAGAAGAGATGAATTGTGTTTATGTATCAGCAATATTAAATTTTATGGCAAGTTCTTCTTTCATCTCCGACCTTGAAAGGTTTCCTCTTCCAAAATGAATAACATGGATTTGAAATTTTCTTCTACATAGATGAAGGTCATCAATAAGAATAGAATGCAAACTATATATTGCGTCATTAATTCCACCATTGTTAAAGCCATCAATAAATATACAATTTAAAGATGTTTATCTAGAATACTCTTAAAACAATGTAAAGACAATAATTGGTTATTTTTATCCAAAAATGCATGAAAATACATTTTTAAAATATAAATTTAAATAAGAATATAAATAATATTAAAAAATGTGCAAAAAAAGAAAATGGTGGATTGAACTTGAGAAAGAGTGGAATAAATATGGATAGATTTCATAAAGGACAAGAAAAGCTAATAGTGTGTCTATCAATATAAATTGTGATTTATTAGGGGTTAAAATCTATAAGCTTAGATGAACAATAATGTAGATGATTGATGGTGGGTCCCTCGTTAGATGAGGTCGATGAAATGTCCATTGTTAGTCTACCATCCAACTTGATGTGTCTAAGGGGGGCTTAATAAGTCCACATAAGGCATTGGTTTATTCTTTGTCCTTGAGTAAATAGAGCTCCTCACATACACTAGAGCTCCTCTAATCCATTGGATGCACCACAATTATAGTTACTCGGGACCTCTCCACCATTTGTAAGGTAGATATGATTATAGTGGTTCAAGCTCATCAGGAAATATGATTGCTTGAAAATCTAATATATAGACCCAACATAACATTTATTGCTTTGATGTAGATACAACATATTATAATAAATAAACTATATTGAACAGAGTTCATAATTCTTAACAAATTATTATACCTGCTACTGGCAGGATATAACGTATTGAGTTTTTCATTGACTTGTTATTAGTTTACCTTTGACTAATTTTTTTTTAAGTCTATATAAAGTTTAACATTATAGAATAAAATTTATTATTTTTAAATAAAATTTAAATCCATTTATTTCAAATACTATTGGTTAAAATATTTCACCTCTTATTATGTAATGATGGCAAAAACTGACATTTACTACTTTACCATCCAAATTATTTTATTATATATTAAAGTCATATTCAAATGTGAAAAAATCTAAACTGATTTGACTTAATGGTATTATTTCAGCAACATTATATCTTTGAAAGAATTATTACAATTTACAACTTTGGTGTGGGAACTTTTGTAAATAGGAGTGATGGGCCTTACTTAGTTGAGGAATCAATATTTTCCCACGTACAACCAAGACCTTGTAACCTCCACACAAATTATTGATTGATTCCACAATATCAGCACGTGGTCACCACACGAACTGCCTTCATAGGTTGCCATGACACATTTTTTGGTTTGGTCTCCACTGGCCAATGTGTTGTCCTTACGGAAATGACGAAAAATTGTGTCGTGGCAACCTGTGAAGGCTTTAATTCGCGTGGTGACCACGTGCCGATATTATGGAATCAATCAATAATAAGGTCTTGATTGTATGTGGGAAAATATTGATTCCTCAGCGCAGCGAGGCCCACCACTTTTATTTACAAAAATTCGCACACCAAAATTGTAAATTGTAATGATTCTTGTTGGATTAATACCATTAAGTCAAATCATTAAAGTTCAATAATTAATTATATCTCACCGAGGAAAAAAATTTAATAATAATAATAAAATTATCAATTTTGAAAATTATAATGATTTTTTCTAAAATATAATATTGTTGAATTAATACCATTAAATCAAATCATTGAAATTCAATAATTAATTACCTAACTTACAAATAAATAAGAGAACAAAAAAAAGTGTACCAATTTTGAAAACCCCTTATCCCTTGGCCAAATAAATAAATAAAAAATAAACCCTTAAAATCCATTAAGGAGACTTGAGCGAAAATTCCACACTAATTCCATATTTAGTGTTTGCTTGTCGATATGTGTAGATATTATATCTTTTAAAATTGTTTATTAATACTAGTGTCTTGAGAATGTATAACCAAGTTAAAATACTAACTTTAATTGTCATTGTCAAGTGACATTTAGCAACGGTGTTGGGAACCTTGTTGGTGACATATAGCAACGGTGTCGGGTTAATTTTTATGTCTGTACCGCGAAATTTTTCGGCTTTTCATAATTCAACATTGGTTTTCAAATTATTTTAGATGCTAACCTATGCTGGCCACCATCAAGGTGGCAGAGCCTGAGACCAGACCAGGCCATACATCAGACTCTGTTGTTCCACCCTTTTCACATGGCATCTCATTCACGAATTAATGGAATTGCCCATACATTCATTGACGAATTACTGGAATCGCTTACACCGAGAGCAGATTTAAAGGCAATACACTGCTCTAACACTGAATCTACCTATAATTTCCCATGTAGTTGTAACGTTCATAAAAGCCAATAAGTGGTACGAGCTTATACATAGCAATTTTTCACTAAGTTTGATGGTATTGTATTGCAAAGGATCAAGTTTTAATAAACATTCAATAAAAAATACAAACCAAGAGTGGAATCACTTACACCGAGAGCAGAGTTAAAGGCCATACGCTGTCGTAAGAGTGAATCAACCTAGAATTTCTCATGTCATTGTAACTTTCATAAACACTGATAAGTGGTACGAGCTTATAATAAATTTTCATCAAGTTTGACGGTATCGTATTGCAGAGGATCAAGATTTAATAAACATTCAATAAAAATTACAGATCGAGATTTGATTAACTTCAATCAAAATTATAGACCAAGATTTAATAAACATATTAGTTTGTAGATTTCTGTGGAGTGGTTTTTGATAGCTTGAATTCGGATATCCACAGTGTTTATCTTTTTGTTTGTCAACGTTTCTAGTCTAGACCAAGAGTCATCATCAACTCATCATCAGCACTGATTTACAGAGAAGAGAAAAGTGTGTGATAAATATGGTGTAGGTAGGCTGTTAAGTTGGTAAGCCAACCATTTGATTATTTAATGTTATTTTAATATTAATTCCTGAAATATTTTCATATTATATTTATTGAACGTATTTCTAAATTTATTTCTTTTTAAATAATTTCTTAACCTAGTTAATCTTTGTTAATGTACATAGGTTATAGGATAATGTTTTTTTATGTTAATAGGGCTTTATTATTATTAATATAATAAGTTTTTAACATTGTTAATTTAACTATTACTTAAAATTAAAAAGTGATATTAGTTTTATATTGCTTTATTTAATTAATTTAATTAATTTATAAGCTATATTTTAACCTAGATTCAAAGTTCTTAAGAGTTTAAGTTAAAAGAATAAGGTTTGATTTTTTATTTAATTTATTTTTTTATTTTTATTATTATTATTTTATTATTATTATTATATGTTTTTTTACCTAAGTTATAGGATTATGTCCTTATGTTATAATAGGTTGTATTATTATTAATATAGCAAATTTTTTATTATTGTCAATTTAACTATTAATTAAAATTAAAATGTGGAGATTCTATTTAATTAATTTAATTAACTTATAGGCTAAATTTATTTTTATTTATTTATTTATTAATTTTTTTTGGTTAAAACTAAAATCAAAGATCTTAAGAGTATGAATTAAAGGATTATTGTTGATGTTTTTGAGTAGTTTTCTATTTATTTAAAGATAAGTCTAGAGATATTAAGGTGCAAAGGCCATCTTTCTTATAGTTCTACAGGATGCTTTTGGTTAAGAGAGGGATCTGTTAAGACTGGGTTAGAAGGGGGGAGGAAGGGGTTTGAGGAAGGGAGGGATAACTTATTCATGGGGGGTAAGCAGAGAGTTCCAATTTTTACTAATTTCCAAACCTCCATCCCTATTAAGGTTACGCGGGTGTTTTATGATTTCAATAGCCTCACGAACTTTCCGCTTGAAATGGTGTTTTTCATTAGCAATGACTTTAGTGTCCTCAAGGCATATATGATGGTTTGTTTTACCTGCATACTCAGCTAAAGCTGAAGAGCGAGTTCTTTCTTTACGGATATCTGCACTATGCTCTTTGAGCCTGATCCTCACTGACCTGGCTATTTCCCCTATATATTGTTCTCCACAAGAGCAGTTGATGATATAAACACCTTTTTGTTGTAGTTTTTCCTGGTTTTCATTTACTGATTTCATTTTTTGTTTGATAGTTGACAAGGGTTTGAATGAAGTTTTGATATTTTTCTTTCTGAGAATTTTGGCTAGCTTGTCAGTGACACCTTGAATGTACGGAAGGTAGGCATTAGTAGTTATGGGGTTGTTTGATTTGTTTATATTGTTACCAGACTTGGCCTTTTGAATGGCTTTGAAGATGATTTTATTATTGTATCCTAAGCTGGCAAATGTTCTTTTTAAGTAAGTAATCTCTTCTTCAATGTGTTTTTCATCTGAAATTGTACAAGCTCTAGTGAAGAGGGTTTGCAGTACCCCCATCTTTTGAGTTGGGTGGTGATGTGAATCAGCGTGGAGGTAGTTTTCGATATGAGCCTTCTTTCTGAATACTTTATGACTTATGGAACCATCATTGTTTCTTATGAGGAGTATGTCCAGGAATGGTATGCAATTGTTCTCCTCCGTCTCCATTGTAAACTTGATGTCATCAGATATGCTATTGAGATGGTTCAAAAAGTTTTTAAGTTCATTGTCACCATGAGGCCAATTGACATTGGTGTCATCCACACATTTGACCCAGAACTTAGGTTTCAATGGGTATGTATCAAGAGCCTTCTTTTCAAATTTTTCCATGAAGAGATTGGAACCAATTGGTGAAAGAGGTGATCCCATAGCAACACCTGAAGTTTGTTCAAAGATTTCACCTTGGAAGGAGAAGAAGGTGGAGCGTAGACAAATTTTAGCTAACTTAGCAGTTTGGGGGTCTGCCACTTCTTTAACCACTTATATTGCTTCATCTAGGGGGATTTTGATGAAGAGTTGGACTACGTCAACACTGACAATTTTATCTCCTGGATCTAATTTTGTATTTTTAATGAATTTGACAAATTGATTGGAATCTTTTATGTAAGAGCTAGTTTTTCCAACTAGCGAAGCTAAACTGCTAGCTACATATTTTGCTAATTCATAAGTGGGTGATCCTATAGTGTTGACTATAGGTCTTAAGGGTACCTCTTTTTTATGCACTTTAGGGGCTCCATAAATACGAGGTGTGATTTCACTATCAGGAATGAGGTGTTTTTTTAATTTTTCTTCTAGATTGGTTTCTTTAATGACTTTCTTTACCAGTCTTGTAATTTTGGAGATGGGGTTTTTCTCTAGCTTTCTGTAGCTTCCACTATTATATAAGTGGTCTTTCATCTTGTTTACATAATCCTCATAATTCATTATAACAATAGCGCCACCTTTGTCAGCTTTTAGAATGACAATGTCGTTATTATTTGTCAGACTCCTTATGGCTTTAAGTTGTTCAGGGTTTAGGTTTCTTTTAGGTGGTTTAGCTTTCAACTCTATAATTCAACTCACATGGTCTACAAGTCTATAAGGATCATTTTTTCATCATTTTGCACTTGTACCATGATGAAGTGATGGTGGATCTTAATGCGCTCGATCCTTGTATGCAAGTCACATTACCTTTAGAGAATATACAAGATCGATCTGTCAATTTTTCTATATGAAATTATATTGTATCACTTTGCACCCTCCCTGTTTTCCATAGCCATCTGCAAAAGAAACCAGTTGCTGTAAACCAACAGAACTCATCAAATCTAAATTCATATGTTGTGAAGTTGACTATTGTTATCTTCTCAACTTGATATCATTGCTTTCAAGTAATTTATTATATTTGTTTATATTTCAAAGTTTTCAGATCACCACTTAAGTATTTTCTTTGTTTTTTTCATTACTATTATTACCATTTTGTTTAAGAACCGTAATAAAAAATATGGGCTACATGCAGCTATACATCCATTGTGTGCCTCAGCCAAAATTCACACGGTGGACACTGTTATAGTAGACTTTCTGCGTGGAAGCGGTGAGATTAGGTATGTTATTATTGAATTCTTGTATTTAGATATACATTGCCAAATAATGTTTTTAATGTTTTTATTTAAATTTTTGTGATCTATAATGAATTAGGCAAAATTTTCCGGTAAAAATCATATAAGAGAAATTTATTATTTTGATAATAAACCACACTTGTTCATTCAAAACGTGTTGGCCAAAAATTTCTCTTATATAATTTCTACTAAAAAAACTTTACTTAATTCTCTTAATTCTCAATTTATATATAAAACCTATCGAAAACCCAAATAAAAACATAACGGCTGTGTGGCTGCCACTCAATCCTGGAAAGTGGCTCACGAAGACAATATCTGTATACTAAATAAGTCATCAATGATAGTTGAGAAATTTATGAGACCATATTCCTACTTCGTAGAAAAATATATTATTGGTTTCTGAATTAGTGGTACTCTTCATGATTAAGCGCATTTTTTTAAATACTGTATTAAATTTAAATAGAAACTAATTTAGTTGTGGGATAGAATAACATACTTAATGCTAAAGTGTTGTAATGAGAACTGTCCCAGACTCCCGAACCCACAATTAGTTATGATTCTTAACCTTCGCCATTCCATTATTATGGAGCATCCATAAAACCGTTGCCATCCATTTATTTTTGGCATCTATAAATTTGTATCTCGTAGCCCATTGACTCTTCAGAAATCCCTTCGAAACCCATCAATTGGCATGCGGTTAAGTTAATAAATATGTGGTTAATCTATATGATATATATATAATTCTTATAAAATAAGTTATCAGGAGAATGAGCTTTGGTAAAGCAGCAGAACCTGTGTTAACAGTGTTTTATGACACGGAGAACTTTTTAAATCTAGAGCTTGACGTTTACTATTAAACCGAATAATATCGTTTTTATTATTATATAAATTAGTTTATAATATCGTTTTTATTAATTATTATAAATTAGTGTTTGGTTTGTGTTGGTTAGTTAATGTCGCATCTATATTATTTATTATAATGGGAAATTTGTTTGGAAATCCAGTTTTAAATGCAGACGGGTGTCTTTGAAAAATATAATATTACAAGGGGAAGAAATTATACTTAAAAAAATTTGTAAGGAGTTTTTGAGATTTTCATGTTATATTTTTGTTATTGTTTTTAAAAATATTGAAAAAATAATATATTTAAATATTATTAAGTAGTATATTTCTAAATTTATTTATTTTTAATAAGATCGGGTACTTATGTATTAAATTTAATACTTCAAAAAGGGACAAAGTCTCATTACAAATACCTGAAGTAACATAGTGGAATTGGTGCAAAATGGGCATGCAGCCCCGAAAACCAATTCACTGCTCTTGTTTCTTATATTTTGAAAGACATAACAACTATATTGTCGTAGGAACTAACCTAAAAGAAAACAATAAATACAATGCATGGAGAGTTAACACCAGAATTGATTGACTGAGTCATCTGGGGGCTTATCTTTCTTATCACTATGCTTGGTGGATGCTTCACCTTGCATACTTTGATTCAGCGTCCTTATATAGCTGACTGCTTCTTCTAAATGGTTGCACTTCTCTTTAAGTCCTTCTATTTCAGCTTTCTGTTTTTCAATTTTTTTTTCTTTGACTTATTGTCGAACTGGACTTTTGCTTTGAGTTCGTTGAAATATTTTATGAATCGAGCTATCATAAAGGAGTGTGCCTTGCAGAGAGCGCAACTGTTATTGGTCTCAATACGGTCCAAGGGATTTTCAGACATTGTTGGAGTGAGTTTGATTGAATCTTTAAGCTTGATTCTGAGCTTGATCAGCTGACTCTGGGAGGTGTTGAAGCATAACAATGCGCAACGGAAATTAAAAGACAAAATACAGTATAAAAATCATACACAATAGACACAATGATTTAACGTGGTTCACCCAACCATTCTGGGCTACGTCCACCAAACAAAGGCATCGGCAATCTTATTATTAATCAGGAGATTACAAATAATTATTTCCTCACACTCTCTAACTCTTCCCAATATCTGTACAGACATATATTTTATAGCTAAGAGAATCTAACTGACTCATAAATCCTCTCACAACAAATATAGGATGCATTAACTCTTTCCCAACAAAATAGAGCTAATATAGCAACAAATCCTATTGTTGTCACCTACATGAGATTTTTGCCTAATTTATGAAAACCGAAAATCTCAACAGGAGGGAGAAGGATGGAAAGTGGAGATTTTGTGGGTTAATATCAGGCGTTTCCAGGTATTGTGGACTCTAGAGCAATCCCAGGAAGACTTGTTATGTAACAAAGCTCCGAGTTATGATTGAAGCGGGGAGCTGAAGGGGAGAATGATGACGGAGGGGAAGGAGAAACCACCGGGATTAGGCTGAGAGGGTAAGGGGACGAAGACTGCAAGCGTTATAGAGAAAGAGAGGAAGGCGAGGGCAGCGAGAGACTGAAAACATAGCAGAGAGGGGACCAGCCAAAGAGAGATGAAAGCCGCGAAACTTGAGAGTCTAGTTCACAAAAACATGCCAGGAGTTAGTGAAAAAAAAGATTGAGATAGCAACAGGCGGAAACAATACCTCTCTCGGCTGGCAGAGGAGAGGATCTCCCACCGAGACCACTGCGATACCTATTGCACACTGCAAGCTGCCTGATAAGAAAGTAACAATAACCCAATTCTTCGCCGAGCAAACTGCGATCTCCTAACTTGTTGTCATAAACATTGATTTCCTAATGAAACCAACGCACTCTGATCTGCTTATATGCCCGCTCGTTCACCGTTTCCTCATGAGTCTGATCGCCCTCCTCGAGATTACACCTGTCACGGACATCGTTTCGGATTTTGCCTGTGCAGACTCTACAGATTTTGAATTGACTAATACCAAAATTTTGTATGTCCTTCAAGCGGGATTTTCCCGACTCCGCCACCCAATGCGGATCATCTCTTGGTCTAGAGATTCTCCTATCTGATCTAAGGGGATGATTAGAGATTTTATCAGTGTTGAGATGATAGGTCATCCAATTATTTTGACTGTGGGGGGTTGTGATCATTTGGCTGAAATGATTGATGGAGCATAGAGACTCATGCCCAACCGAGGGGAATGACAAATTAGGGGATTGGTTTTTCATATATACTATTGTTTTCTATGACCTACCCAATAGACCGGTTCACTGCATCGTTGGCTAGGCAGTCGGCCTCATGGTTAAAAATTCTCAGGACATGTTTATACTTGATGTTTCCCAACTGATTGGTGTTTTCCACAATCCTTTGTTTAATTCTATTAAGACCCTGGTTTTTAAAATCTCCCGTCGATTCCATAGTTGCGATGATTATCGCTGAGTCGCCTATTATAACTGGGTCTTTGACTTGGAGATTTTTGAGAATGCAAGTGCCAAGGAGCAAACTGTAAGCCTCCGCTTTGTTATTTTTCATATCGCCAAGTCCCTATTCGTAAGTAGAGATGACTTTCCCTTTCTGATCAAAGATAATTCCCCCAGCTCCTGCTTTACCGGGGTTGTTTTTGAAGGCCCCATCAAAGTGAAGAGTGATAGTCTTTTGGTTTTGTTTCCACTGTTCTATTTCATTTTGGCTTCCCCTAAGTTTCCAGCTTTTATTTCTTTCCCCTGACTTAGCTAACACTTGTTTATTCATTGAACACACCAAAGGGAATTTGTTGTACCATTCCTCCTCTTCTTTCTGCCAGTTATTTTGGTCGACTTTATACACTGAATTAGAGCTGATCATTTCTGCAACTAACCCCCAAGTTTTAGCCAGAATGAGTGTTGGATTTGGCTTTTGATGTTTGAAGATACAATTATTTCTAGAGAGCCATATTTTCCAGCAGAGTGCCGATGGGATGCATTTCCAAATTCGGATAATTGTAGATTTACCTTGTTTTGCATATGGGTAGCATTTCTGCCAATTCTTGTTTAAAGTTATGAGCTGATCAAAATTTTCCGAAGGCAGCTTCAGAGGACTTATAATTTGTTGCCAACAGTGTTGTGCAATGGAGCAATCTAAGAATAAATGTTGGCTGCTTTCCTCCTCCTTGCGACATAAACAACACATAGATGTCCTTTGAATCCCTTTTTTCTTGAAATTTTTAGCAATGAGAATTTTACCCTTCAAAAGGGTCCAAGCAAAAAAAAAATATTTTTGGAAGACACTCGTTCTTCCAAACTGTTGTCCGGAGGCTCCAATTTTCAAGGTTGTTGCTGGGTTGGAGGGACTGATACCCGGCTTTCACTGTAAACTTTCCTCCGTTTGGGTCCCAATCAAAGCTGTATTGAGATGTTTTATTTATTGGGGCGGCTCTAGTCAGCGTTATTTTCAATTCAGCCCACTGTTTTTTCAAGTTATTTGGAAGAGGAAGGTCCTTCCATGCGGACGAGCTATTTTGATCCCAGACAGAAATGTCATGAAGAGAAATTATACTTTTTGCATCCATCCAATTTTTCAAGGGTCTATACTGCTGACAATGAATTCGAGGCTTCGATCCCATTATTCTGTCGGTCCATAGATTTGTGTCTTTTCCATTTCCAGGGATCTTTGAAATATAATTTTTGATTTGTGGAATGACCTTTTTGATGAGTCTCCATGCTTGAGTGCATGGTATTTTCGTGATTGGATCAGAGAGAATCTTTGAGTGTTGTCCATTGAGGTATTTCTTTAGAAGAGCGTCGACCCACCAGCTACCTTTTTCGACTAACATTCGCCACACAAGTTTGAAGCCCATTGCTTTATTTGTTAAACTTGGAATCTTGATGGATATGCCTCATGGTCACTTGTTCCCAGCGAACCAAACTGAATTTTTTTGTGTCTTGCTTCCCTCCTTGCTAGAGGAAACCTTTCATGATTAGCTCCATTTGTTTATGGATGCTCGTAGGAGACAATATTACAACATACTGATAAATGGGAAGAGTTGATAGAAGAGCTTTAATAAGGATGGTTCTGCCCACTAAATTTAACCACATCAGCCCCCAACTTTGGAGTTTCCCTCTCATCTTTTATATCTGTTTGTTCCAAGTCTTGGACTTAACCCCTTCCTTTGCCAGAGGTAAACCAAGGTAGGAAAAATGGCTCCAGTTCCTTTGGACCGGGCTGTCCATAATTTGGGAAATCCTTTGCATAACTTAGGGCGAGACATTCCAAGTATAGATTCTGCACTTATTATTGTTAAGCAGTCCCCGCAACATACTGATAAATGGGAAGAGATGATAGAAGAGCTTTAATGAGGATGGTTCTACCCACTAAATTTAACCACATCAACCCCCAGCTTTGGAGTTTCCCTCTCATCTTTTCTATCTGTTTGTTCCAAGTCTCGGACTTAACCCCTTCCTTTGCCAGAGGTAAACCAAGGTAGGAAAAATGGCTCCAGTTCCTTTGGACTAAGATGTCCATAATTTGGGAAATCCTTTGCCTAACTTGGGGCGAGACATTCCAAGTATAGATTTTGCACTTCTTATTGTTAGAAATCCCTCTGAGACAGCCAGGAAGGTTTCTAAAATTTTCTTGAATCTCCTAGCTATTAAACTTGAAGCTCCTCCAATTAGGAGTGTGTCGTCGGCAAAGAGAGAGTGATTGATTTCTTTTATACCTCGTGCTATGTTGATGCCAATTATCTCCCTTTTTTTCCTTTGATTTTCAAGATGTATACTTAAAGTTTCCGCCATAATGATAAATAGGAAAGGAGAGAGAGGACAACCTTGTCTCAAACCTCTGGTACTGCGAAATAGCAGCTGAGCCTTCCATTGATCAGGGGGGTTGTCCAAGGATTTGAAATACATTCCATTATGATGTTGATGAATTTGTAGAGATTCCAAACTTCTGAAGTAGTACCACTATAAACTAATCACTGACCCTGTCAAAGGCATTTGCCATATCAAGTTTGATGACCATGTCTTTTTCATTTCTTTGTATACTACTATGGATGGCTTCCTGCACAAGAATTACATTATCCGTTATTTGTTTTTTTGGGACAAACCCTCCTTGATTCTCTGAAATGAGACTGGGCAAGAGCTTTTTCAGCCTATTTGCCAAGATTTTTGTGACAATTTTATAGGAGGCGTTACAAAGAGAGATGGGTCTGAAACGGTCAAAAGAGAGGGGGTTTGGCTCCTTGGGGATGAGCGCCAAATGAGAATTTTTTGTGTTTTCTCCCATCTTGGTTTTTTTTAAATGTTTTTAACCATCCTAACAAAATCTTTCTTTATTATGTCCCAATGAGTCTTGTAAAAAGCTATGGTGAAGCCATCTGGGCCGGGAGCTTTGTCCAGATGCATACTCCACATTACTTCTCTAATTTCTTCCTCAGAAACCTACTTCTCCAGCTCACTGTTTTGTTGTCCGTTGATTTTGTTGTCAAGATGTTGAAGGAAATCAACAATGTCCAGAGGTTGGACATTAGCTGATAAGAGGGATTTAAAATGATTATGGGATGCTTCTTTGATTTCCTCTCGCTCTTTTATTTCTTTCCCCTCAGCAAGAATTCTATCTATTTGGTTGCCAACTCTTCTGAGCTTGAGGTTGTTATGAAAGAAGGAGGTATTTTTATCTCCCGCTTTCAACCAGAGACACCTCGATTTTTGTCTCAACTCCTCCTCCTCTTGTTTGTTCTGCCTGTACAATTCAATAAATTTTTCTTTTTCGTGGTCTTGTTCTTCCTCTGTTATTTGTTGGTTTTCCTTTTCCTGGCTCCATTTTTCCCTGCTCAATTTTTTTATTTTTCTCTGTTATTGCATTCTCTCTTGCCCACTTTTTAATTGCTGCTCTTAAATTTTTTAATTTGGATTCCCATACAAAATGAGGAGATCCAAGGACTTCGATCTCCCAGCTGTCCTTAATGATCTTGCTAAAGTCCTCCTTGTTGTCCCAATTTTTATTATATTTGAATGGGATTGGCCCAAAATTTTCTAGTCTGTCTACAATCAGAACCACTAGCTTATGGTCTGAGGTTGTGGCATGGACGATCTTGCTTTTTATGGATGAGAATCCTGCTGCTATACTCTCATGAATTAAGATCTTGTCCAGTCTTTCTTTGATATTTTGAGTTCCGACTCTTTTATTGCTCCAAGTAAATTTCCCATTACATGGAGGGATGTCAATGAGTTTATGGGCTTCTATTATTTCTTCCAGAGCAGCTCTTGACAGGTCACTGAGATATTTTCCTCCCATCTTTTCTTTAATGTTCCTTATTAGATTCAGGTCGCCTCCCAAAACCATCTTACTTCTTTGACACTCTTGCACCTCTGTTTTGACGGAGTCCCAACAAAATACTTTGTCCCTGTAATGGTTTGGAGCATAAATGTTTAACACTATAAATTATTCATTTGTAATTTTGTTTTTGAGATTAGCTTTGACCCACCAGTAATTTGATTTTTGACTAGTGAGGTCCCATCTCCTCTTGTTCCATAGTGTGCCTATGCCTCGTAAAGCATCCATTGAGTCTGTCGCTATTCCTTCAAAGCTTTTATGTTTTTCCAGTAATTTTTGAAAATCTTGGTTGGACATTTTGGTCTCTTGGATCAAAAAGATATCTGGTTGTTCTTGACTGATGATATCTCAAGCTGCATTGGATTTGAGAGAGGAGTCCAAACCCCTACTGTTCCAAGAGACCAAAATCATTACTTGCTTTTTGGTGAGCCCCGCTCTTCTCCTTCAACTTTTCCCCCCTTCCTCTTTGTTTGGCCAAAAAGGAATCGATCAGCTGTTGGGTACCTATGGCCATTTCTTTAGTCGTTGTTTCATCTCTTATTTCTTTGTTCAACTTCCTGCCAGCTTTTTTTGGTTGCTCTGTGGTGTTGCTTGATTCTTTGACTTTGTTTCTTGTAAGGATTCGGTCTATGGTGGGAGGAGGGGATGGGAAGTTCTGAATGGGGGAGTGTATGACTGCTAAAGCTTTGTCTTGAGAAGGAAAATGAGGGGATGAAGGTTCTTCTTCTTCCAAGGATTCAAAGGGGTTTGAAGATGAAGGTATTGGTTGATCCATGATGAGGGGGGGAGTGGAGGTTGCAGTCGGGTTTTCTAGGGGTTGCTTTGGTTTTCGACCTGATTGTTTGGAGTTTGTTTTATTTTTCTTGACTTGTTCCCATGTGTCTTCATTTGCTTCTACATTCTCAGTCGTTTCAGTTTCTTTTAGTTTGCTGCATCTATTAGCAAAATGACCATATTCATGGCATACCTTACATTTGAACGAGATTTGCTTGTAGTCCAGCTGCTGAATATGAGTCCACTGGTCCACTTTGATATTGATTGCTTCCAGGAGGCCCTTCCCCAAGTCAACTTCTACGCAAATCCTAGCACAGGCATGCATATTGTCCTTTGGTTTGCATCTGTCAATGTATTTTCCAACAGCATTTCCTATTACTTTGACCGATTCGTCTCCCCAACAATGGAGAGGGAGGTGGGGCAAACGGACCCAGACCAAAACTGCATTAGGGACATCCATTTCTGGATCGAAATCTGGGGACCATCTGTTCAAGTAGAGGCCTCTTGAGTCCATGAAGTAAGGGGCGCTTCTAAAAATAAGGTTCCGGTCTTCTTTGGTTTCAAAGAGGAACGTATGGTATCCTCTGCCACAAAATCTTATTACAATTTTCCCTTGGAGGTTCGCACTTCAGTTACGTTCCACCCATTTCTGAACAGCTCTGGGGGAGGGCCACAGTCCAGTAAATTGACCAACCAAACCTCTCTCGGCTAGAGAAATAGCTGCTTTCCTTGGAAGACTAGGAGGTAAAGAGATTTATGGGATATCAGCCAGTTTTTTAACAAACTTGGATGTTGTGGGTTTGATTCGTGGGGCACCATTTTTAGAGATTAGTGAAGCGAAAATCACAACTTGTTCATCAGTGTCTTGCAGCTGGGAGGAGTCTCTCCCAGCCATGAGAGGCGGGGGGCAGAAAAGGAGCCAGCAACAGAACTAGCAAAGAGGGGAAGGCAGAGCCCGAATGCGGGGATACTAGGAGCGCAACCAGAAGGCCCAACAGCAAGGGCTGCCAAGCGGAGGGCCTGCAAAAGGCCGCAGGAGCAATGGCTGAGCAAGGGCGTGCACGGGAGCTCCAGTTCAAAAATCCTTTGTTTCTATTGTAGACTTGTGTAGTATACTTCTAAATTTTATATGTATTGAATTTTAAGCAAATAATTTTTTTTCAGTACCGAATTGAATTGTAACTATGGTTTAGACTCACCATACATTGAGTGATATAATTATATCTTTTCTCAAAAAAATTATGTCACAAATGGCACTTCTTGTAGTTGGTCGCTTCTTTAAGAGGAAGGGTGTCTTGACCCATCTTGTGCAAACCTCCATCAAGTGTGGGTTCCGGGTTATATGTGCAACAACGATAAGTTTATGCATCATGCTTCAGACGCACTGCTCATGGTGAATTACGGGGGGCACTCCATCATCCATCAAGGATCTGAGGTTGCAAATCCTATCATGCAATAGTTCACTCTCAATAATGCCCACACTATGTCATTCTCAATATTGTGCACATGACTCCCATCACCCGGGATTTCACCAGGATTGTTACACAGTAATTTGTCACCGTTTGTCACCGTCCCTGTTACCCCTCTCCTGCATCTTGGAGGACTCATTCCGAGACTTGTGAGAAGTGACAAGACTTGAAACCACTTGCATTATTCACCTCTAAACATGAGCTTCATATGCCCTTAAGACATCTCTTGCTCATTTCCCTTAAAAACATCCCTTTTTGCATTAGCGTTGGTGCCCTGTGTTATGCCCGCGCCAATGGGGAAAATCCTATTGAAAGGGCGCGCCATTAGCACTCTGTCCCAGAGTCGCAATCGTGCCAACCATTTTGGGAAAATTTTTGAACTAATCAAACCTTCGAAGGTTCTGTCCAACTCATTCACCAAACTGATTCCAAGTTAAGTGAGGATGGTTTGGCTTCAAATCTCCTTAGATGGAAAGTAGTTTGCCACCATTCCATGGAAGTTTCCAAGTGATGAAGCCAAATCCATTATTGTGGG